>PVKZ01005376.1:0-54717 GCA_004027375.1 Macroglossus sobrinus
GCGTCGTCCCCATCCACGGGTTTGTCATGCTTCCAAGCTGCTGACAGGTGAACCCCCTAGCCACGGCCCCCTTCCCGGGGGAGCGGAGACTCTGCAGGCCCCGCCAGGCAGACTCCTAATGCGAGCAGAGGCTACAGCCGCCGCAGCTTAGGACGAGCAGGGCTGCAGGCTGGCCCTACGTGGCCATCACCAGAAGATGGAGACGGTCTTGCTCTAAAGCCCCCAGCTCGAGTCTCAGCTCCATGCATCCCCGCAGTCCCGTCTGACTCTCCGAGATGCCCAGCACCATATCGCTAAACCCCTTTCTTCCCCTGAAGCCGGCTGGAACTGGGTTTCTGCCATTTGCCATCACAAGACTCTGGTTAATACAGGTGTGTACGACAAACAAAGCCCTTTCCCTACGTTACTATGCTCTGCTGGCCTTTTCTTCACGGTGCACGAGCACGAATTTGATCCAGAGATAAATCAGGGCCTTCCGGCTGCCCCATGCCCAGGTCAGTGAGGCTGGAATTATGGGTCCCCTTTGCACCCTAATCCATCATTCCTTTTTTCACTCCATGGAGAGCTTTCATTCGGATGTCTGCACGAACCAGAATAGGAAGGCAGAGCTTACGATGACCAAAAAAAAAGGTCAAGGTCGACAAGGCCAGTTTGCTGTCCTGCACTAGAGTTAAATTCCACTCTATGGAAGAACCCGAAATGTTTACAATGTGTTTTGTCTTATTGAGACACGCTGCCGGGTGGGTAGGAAGCCCAGGCTCACTCTGTGGGTAGAGGTTTTTCCCCAAGAACTTTCGAGATCATTTATGGTCATATCTTTCGGAGAGCTGAGTGATTGCGCAGCATGGAATACCTAATTGCATTCAATAACGACATGGGAAGCAGCAGGGTGGAAAATAAAGAGTTACCAAAATAACACATTGTTTCTGACAAAACAAGAGGAAAGTATGGTTCTGGCTCCAGCAAAAACAGCTGGCTGGCACGGGGCTGGGGCCCTTCCTCCTCGTCTGGTGGTCCCACAACCCGCGGCACGGACGTGACACTCCGAGGGCTGACTCTTGAGGCCGTGACATGTCTCTCTCTGAAGCAAATTACGTGGGCTCCTTTCAAAACCTGTATTTCAAAACCTGATTCTCGAGCATCTGTCATTCTCGCTTCTCAGATGTTTTCTTCCAAGACGTAGCTAGCTACACATCTTGATGTCTCTGTTACCCAGCTCTGGCCGGGCCACCGGCCATGCTCCCTGGATCCCCACGGGAGCCCAGTTGTTCCAACAGACAACAGGGCGTCGACGTCCTTTGCATCTGCATAGCACTTTCTTCTTCTCAAAGTCCTCCCATTTTAACCTCGACTTCTGCCCTAGTAGTTTTACGAGGCAGGGATTATTGTCACCTTTGGATGAAGAGGAAACCTCGGGACCATGAAAAGGCCCAGGACGGGTTAGGACTGATCCTAGTGCATGTGGAGCTCATGCTCTTGTGTTATTACACACACGCACGCACACTCACACACACACGAGTGGGAGGCGTGTCTATCAGGAGTGGTCATCTGCTGTCTGAGTATTTCTCCCAGGAGCTATCACACCCTCCCCAGTCATTCCTTGCCTTGGGTACGGTTAATCTACCACTGGATAAACAAGTTATATAGGCACCCCTGAGTCATCACAGCTAAAAGTGGAAAAGCACTGGGACCCTTGGGGGCAGGGGTCTAAAAGGCAAGAACCACCAGACAACTTCAGAACCCGTCCCGGACACGTGCTTATTGTCATCTGGGCTGTGCCTTGCGGTTCAAGGAACGCGCACTGAATTCAGCAATAGAAGACCTTGATTTCAAAACTATAAGACTGGAAAGTAGGCAAAGATGATGAGAAGGAAGTTAAGGAAAAGAAAAAAGATTCCAATAGCCAAAAATACCAGGAAAAAAAAATACCCAATCTTACTAGCAATGTCAGAAACACAAATCAAACCAGCAAAGTGCCATTTTCATCCATAATAGCTTTTTTTTTTTTCAAAATAATGCTCAGAGCGTACGGGTCCGGAGGAAAATGAGCAGCTGATGGCTGTACAAATTGGACCATTTGGTTAAATTATGTGACCGAGCCATTTCAATTCCAGCCCTTTTTGGAAGAAATAATATGCATAAACATTTAGCTGCAAGGGGGCTTACTACAGTGCCGCTAATAATCACAAAGACAATATAGATTATCTAAATGTCCCACCAAAAAATGGTCATAAATTCTGGTGCAAACCCAGTTCTATGCTATTCCCCCGTTTCGATGCGCTGTATTAGTGCACTCACTAAGAGAACACGGTGCCGGATAGCTTTCTCAGTGAGCGGTGCTGCAAAACAGCACACACAGCGTTAGAACACGCTTCTTCTTCCCTCATCCTTCTATCCGCTCCAAGGGGTGTTCATCAAAGCATCAACAGTCGGAACAGCGTGGGACCATAAAGTATTTTCACGCTCTCCTTTTTCTGTCTTTACAAAACTTTCCCCAATGATTTTTTTTCACATTAGCAAAAAAAAAAAAGAAAGAAAGAAATTGTTTTAAGAGACATGTCAGAAGGAGAGAGATTCTGACGGCACTTTTTTTTGGATTCAAGCCCAAAATTCCCCATCTATGAAATGAGGGAAGAGAGAGCTACCTTCCCTACAAAATTTACAATAACATACGATATTGGGGAAAAGAGTTTTAAAACACATAAATCTTTCGGCAACATGGAAGATGACGGAAATGTTATTTCTGATATGAAGAAAAGCGTCTCAGGACCACGGACAGCGAGGCTGCCCAGTTCCCTGGAAAAGCACCACCCACCAGACTAAATGAAAGATGTTTCAAACCAGCTCTTAAGTGCAGACGTGTGTCCGTTGACGCAAGGACTTATCATCTCACGAGAGCACCTGTAGGGTGATGAGTCAATGCAGTAGGTCACCCAGCACCCCTGCCCCCAAATCCCTTCTCCTCCTATCTCTGGTGACAGGGACACCTGGCAAGAAATCCTATTACACACGGCTCGACGGGAACCCCACAGCAGAGGGGTTGGGACGCGCTCGCTAGGAATCCGTCCGCTCAGGGGCGACAGCTAACCCTTCCGCATTCTCGGACTTTCTCCACCAGGGAGCTCCCTGCTTCACACGATGACAATGACGCAATAATGAGCAAGGCCACTGCTGTCCAGCACCGCCCACTCGGGGGCCACCAAGCTCCGTGCAGGGGCGCGGGGCCGGCGCCCAGGGAGCCCCGCACATGAGGGCACTGGGAGAGGCATCGGGCTGTCTCTGCATCCCCTACCTCCCGTCCTGCTTCTACGGAAGGTCTACAGTTCAACTTCGAGGTATTTACTGAGCACCTACTGTGTGCCAGGCGGCGTTCTGGGCATGGGAGACACCGGCAGTGATGCAGGAAGATCAAGTGCCTGCAGTCAGGGAGGTGACACCCTAGTGGAAGTGACAGACCACACACAAAGAGTCAGGTGAAGGTGACACCGAGTGCTACAGCGGCAGCGAATGGGGGTCAAGGTCAGATGAGGCGTCTCTGCGGAAGGTCACAGAAGCGCGCGCCAGGGGCGGCACTGGCGAAGGACAGAACGTGTGTGTCCCCCGGAATCTATCTGTGGAGGCCCCACCCCCAGCGTGAGGGTATCCGGAAGGGGGGCCTCTAGGAGATAATGGGGATCAGATTGGGCCACGAGGGTGGAGCCCTCCGGATGGGATGAGGGCCCCGGGAGGCATGACGGGGAGCTCGCCTCCCTCTCTGCTCTCGGCCGTGGGAGGAAGAGGGGACTCGCCAGAACCCGGCCGCGCTGGCACCCCGCTCTCCGGCTTCCAGCCTCGAGAATGGAACCAAGTTCACGTCCGTGGCTTCGAAGACGCGCCGCCCGTGGTGTCCTGTCGCAGCAGCCGGAACTGGCTCAGACCCGGCGCTGCGCTGACCCCTCAGCTGACCCCGCGGACCCTGGGACTGACCGCCGCATGGCGGGGACACGCTGGGGTGCGGCAGGGACATGCTGGGGTGCAGTCCACAGCAGGGCCACGGAGCGTTTACCACGCCCGGCTCTGGGGTTGCAGAAGGGATGGGACAGATGGCGGTCACATGCACACGCTTTCGTGCACGCCCGTTTTCTCGGAAAGTGATCAAATTCTGGAAACAGACTCTGGCAGAGAAATCTTCTTCAGCTAGAAATAACGGGATGGAGATTCCAAGCCTCTTTACATGTCACGTGACTCCACCGGCCGGAGGGGGGTGGTGTCTGGGGGGGGTGTCTCCTCGTTCTGACTTCATCGCCAGGTGAGTTGGAACCCACATGTGACCCCGGGTGGAGGGGTCTGCAGTGTAAACGGCTCCCGGCTGGGGCGGGTGCTGGCCTGGCTGGCTTGCTACCCAGTGGCTCCAGGAGGACAGTGGGGGGAGGGGCGTTCTCCTCACCGTCGCTCTGTCCCCGACGGCCACGTCTGCCTGCCAAGCGCATTCACAAATGTGGGTGGAGAGGAGGAAGCTACAGGGATGGCCGGGGAGGACGGGCCCTTTGGGAACCGAGAGTCGACAGCGAGGACGGAGTCCCAGGAAGACCGAGGAGCTGAGGTCAGGTTTGAGGAGAAGGGGGGGGGTGGCTGTCCTTCCAGCAGGAAGTGTCCTGCGGACCCCACGGGCCTTTCACCGCCGCGGGCACCCCCACCCGCAGAGCCGGGGAAGGTGTCGCTGGGAGGTAACTTCCGGGGCAAAGGTCACCCGGCGGGGTGTCTGTCACCTCCGCCTCTGACGTCCCAGACAAGCAGCGAGCAATCCAGGCCATTCGGAATTCAAAACCCCGAACCCACTGCGGCCGCCTGTCCCCGGCCACAGCCTCGTCTTCGGTGACTCTCGGGACGTGGAGGAAACACGCTCATCCCCCTCCTGCAGCTAACTGGGGACAAACTCCTATCTGGTCGAGGCCACCTTTCCTTGACAAGCTGGAGTTTTCCTTAAAAGTTGAAGCTCGACGTACATTCCCCTGAGTTCATAGGTGAGGATGCGGGGCCATCCCGGGGTGGCCTCAGGGCCACTAACAAAATCCCAAAGTGACCCAAGGATCTTCGAGAACCTATGGAGTAGGCCTTGGAAGCTGTGGGTGAGGGTTTTCCCTGGCTGAGCGGAGTCCGGGGTGACAGCCGGGAGCCGCGGGGGGCTGCGCGCTGGCAGCGGGGGTGGGGGTGATGGAGGACTCAGTCTCGAGCACAGGTGGGGGGCGGAGCCGCCGCGTCCCTCCTGGCTCCACCCAGGTGGGGGGCGGGGCCTGGGCGCCCCGGGAACGCCCACCCATCCTTCCCCGCTGGGCCCCATGCCGGGTTCCCGTCCAGCTGTGGCCTCTGTGTGTGTCCTCCAAACGGGTCCCCCCTCTACTGGACACACGGCTGTCCTCGCATCGTTTCCCACGAGCAGGGAAGGATGTCCCGACCCAGGGCCTCTTGCTGTCTCTCCACGTTGCTGCTGGCACTGCGCCCAGCTCGGGACTTGCAGGAATGAAGGACACCAGCCCTGCCCTTGCGGGGCTCAGTCTTTTAGAAGAATAAAGGTCAGGAACGGTCAATGCCGGGAACAACATTTCTCGAGCATCCAAAGGAAGAAGGGATGGATACCTGCTTGAGGAACCTCAGAGAACCTCTGGGAGGGACGCTTGACCTTGGCTTTGAGAAGTGAGCTGGCACCTGCCAGGTGGGTGACGGCGGGGGGCGGGGCACGTGGGGGACGCACAGGGTCTGGAGGTTCAGGGTCCCGTGTGGGGAGCCAGCGAGCCTGGCCTGGACACAGGGAGCAGACGGGCTGCGTGTCGGGCTGATGTTTGCATTTTATTCTGTAAGAAATGAAAAACTCACCGAATGGGGGTTGGGTTTTCAAGTGAAAACGGCAGAATCAGATTTGTTTGCTCGCAAAATATTTAACAGCCATGAAGGGAAACTTCCAGAAAGAAGGTCAGACGAGACACCTGAAGCCTTTTTATTATCAAATATTCCAAATACAGGAAAAGAAAAAACCCAACAGGATGTAACGAACATCTGGGCCACACCAGATCCAATAAACCTTAACCTTTTGGGGTATTTGCTTCCCATCGCCTAAAAAATAGGAAACAAAACCCCGCAGACCCTGTTGAAGCCTCCCTTGTATGTCTTGGCTCAGAGCGCCCCTCCCTGTCGCTCCGCAGCCCCAGGCCACTGGCCCGCGGTGTCCGGCCTGGGGACAGGGCAGGGCTGAAGGCGGTGACAGAGAGGAGCTCAGAGGACGGGGTCGGCAGGCTTCCCGGGGTGCAGCCACCGCGGCGTGAGGAGGACGCGAAGGCGAGGGCCATCTCGGTCCATTCCGGCGGCCTCTGGACCACGGAAGCCGATTTCCGGTGCTGGAGGCCGAGCGCCTGGGACCGGGTCCCGTGTCCGGTGCGGGGAGCCCGACCGCTGTGTCCTCCCGTGGGGAGACGGGCCGGGGGCTGCAGCTCCATTCCACAGAGGCGCTGATGCCGTCTGCGGGGTCTCCACCCTCATGAGCCCACCCCCTGAAAGCATCATCGGCGTCTGCGGGGTTCAGCGATGTCGTGTATGGATTGGGGGGCGGGGCTGGGGTGGGAGGAGGGGGTGCCGCAAACATTCAGACCATAACGAGGAGGCAAGGCAGCCCCCAGTCGCTTCGCTTGGACTGCAGTTTAGCTGGCGACACCGGTGACTAATGAACCGTGACACGGGTGCAGCGTGGAGAAGACGCCTGCGTGTGTCTCGGGGTCCTTCTCAAGCACCAAACACGACCGGGGCTGGAGTGCCCTCCCTGGCAGTCACACGCCAACGAGGTCCCGGCCTCCAGGCACCTGCGCCCGGTCCCCATCCCCAAGGTCCCCTCCGTCATCAGCAATGCGTAGCTGCAGCTGACGAGTGAGCGGGTGGCCGGAATGAAGCCAGAGGGACAGGGAAGGGGGCGCTGGCCATCCAGACTTGAACGCGCCCGGGGGGCTATGAGAATTCTTCTCATTACTCCCTCTGCCGGGCCGGCTTTACCGTTTTGACAAACCCTTGCTGGTCCGACAGGCAAAGAAGGGTTCCCGTCCTGTGGTTTAAACCCGCGAGTCTGATCATACCCAAACTGTGGTGTATCCACACGTTTGTTTACTGCTTTGCGCTTCTGGGTTTGCGGATCGTCTGCTCACGTCCTTGGCCCCTCCATCTAGTTCGGTGTAAATGTTTTCACGTCCGGTGTTAAGAGTCCTTTACATAACAAAGCGATCGACCCCATGTCAGGTGCCTGCAAGTACTTTTTCAGAGTGTGTTGGCCTTTCCGTTTGAGCTGCGGGTTTCATTTCGGTTTTACACACAGATGTTGTTCAGACGTATTCTCTTGCTTACAAATCTTCCTGCACGCAACTGCGAGGCCCTTCGGGGTCTGGCTCCTGCCACCTCTGCTCTGACAAGTCATCCCCCAAAAGCGCGTGCTCCAGAGTCTCCAGCCTCCTCCAGATGCATGGATGCAAAACGCCATCTACCTTAACGCGTCTGCCCAGAATGCCCTTCCCGCCTCATCGAGCAGGCTGGCGTCCCGGTGTCCAGAGCCCGGCGGGAGCAGCCTCTGTGGGGCAGTGTCACGAAGGGGGTCAGAGCACGGACTCTCCAGTGAGAGGTCCTGGGCTGAAGTCCCGGCTCTGCAGTTTCCCAGCGGCGTTTGGATAAACAAAGTGTGGTATATCAACAAAGTGGAATATTACTCAGGCAGGAAAAGGACCGAAGTACAGATACACATGACACCGCCGATCCCTAAAATGTCACGCCAGTGAAAGGAGCCAGACACCAATGGCCAGGTGTGGCGTGACTCCCCTCACATGAAATGTCTGGAATATACAAATACATTGAGGAAGGAAGCAGGGACTAGCAGCTGTCAGCAGCTGGGGCTGGGCGTCTGGGGGAGGGGTGAGCAGATGATGCAAACGCTTGGAAACAGAAGGCACTGGGGGTCACACAGCACAGTGGGTGCGCCAGGAGCTGAGCTGCACACATGGAAGTGTTTAAAGTAGCGAACGAGATGTTCTGTAAAATGTATCTCGATAAACAACATCACTGCCTATGCCATCGTGCGCTCAGGCAGCCAGAGGGGCGTGTGCGTGCCCGGAGCACGTGGCGTGCCTGCTCTGCCGTGCAGGGCTAACGGTAGGGGGCACGGAGGTGGCAGGGGCGAGTGCCACCCGCCGCACCAAGGGGGAGCTGGCCCCTTGAAACACCTCCCTCCTCTGACCCATCACCTCCACGTATGGCAGCCTCTGCTTCAGGGGTCTGGGGCTCCCTACGAGAAGGGCCAGGCTGCAGGCTGCCGTCAGCGGCGTGTCCCTGGCACCCAGCACACTGATCACGGGATACGCTGAGGGTTGCCGGAGGCTTCCACGTCCCCTGGGAAAATTGCCCGGTCTGGACGCCGGGACCACACAAGTCTGGGGAGCAGGAGCCTGGAGGACCAGCTGGATCCCCAGAATTTAGGGCGGATCAGAAATATCGCTTTTGCAATTCTACTTTTTACTGCTGGGGGAATCCAAGACTAAAAGGTTGTGTCATTTCCTCATTCGGGTCGAATGGGGCGTGGAAGGAGAGGATGAATTTGGGACACCTTTCTGAGGACCCCAGCCACCATCAGGGACTGGACCGTGTCCCCCACCCCCACACGTCGAGGCTCTAACCCCACATGCGACTGTTGGGGGAGAGGTAATTAAGGTTAAATGAGGTCATCAGGGTGGGTCCCAGATCTGACAGGGCTGGTGTCTTTGTAAGACCAGGGACTCACGCGCACATGCGCGCGCACACACACACACCCGCACGCACAGAGGGAAGGCCACGGGAGATGGCGTCATCCAAGGGCCAAGGGGAGAGGCCTCAGGAGAAACCCGCCTTGCCCACACCTTGACCTTGGATGTCTGGCTTCCAGAACTGTGAAAACGTTCCATTGTTTAAGCCCCGTGGTCTGTGGCATTTGCTGTGGCAGCCTGGGCGAATTAATACAGTCACCAAGAGGCTTCCGGGTGCCCGCGTGGACTGTCCCACCCGCAGGAAAGAAGAGGCCCCGAATGACGGACCGAGGGGAAGGGGAAAGCAGAGGACGTGTCCCAGGCCTTCCTCCTCGTCCCCATGCCTCTCACTCCCCGCCTTCCCCCCAGCCACGTCCCCTCTGCTGCAGGCACATGTCCCCATCACCCTGGAACGGAGGGAGAGCTGGTCCCGTGAAGAGCCGAAGGGCATAAGGTGGCACCCGTCTAAAGGCCAACACCAGTGTCCCCCGGCCCAGAGCTCCTTCCGCCACCCCACAGTGGAGCCTCGCCTATAAATTAATCCCATGAGTGGTGTAAGATGCAGGCGTTAAATTAAACAGGTCACATTCCACTGCCAATTCTCCTTACCGTCTTAGTTACTGTGTGTGTCTGAAATTATTTTATTTTTAGTGAACGCATTTTTTTTAAAAAACCAGAATTAAATGCAAATCCTTCCAGAGCTTGTCTGACTCCTGTAATGCTTAACTACATAAAAATTGCGATGTATTATTTATATCCGGATATGCGGCAGCTGACTTTCACATGTCAATGCTCAGAATTCCAAGTTTCTTCACTAGGAAAAAAAAAAAAAACAAGAACAAACAAGCGGTCTTCACTGCAACTTGCTCTTGCCCACCTTTTCTTAAAGGGTCTGTTGACGCTTTACAATGGGGCCTTGTCGCACACCGAAGACCCTAAACCAAGTGAGCATCTCGCTTTCCTTCGGAAGAGAAATGGAAACGCAACACATCTGGAAAATGGTCAGCGGGTCTGTGAACTCCAAGTGAAGCAAAACCTCCGAGCAACGCCCTGCGTTCTGCATAAATGCTCTCCTTGCATCCGGGGGAGAAAGCTTGACTCCTGACAGCACCTACAGGCTGCAAATCCACACCCTCGACACCAATTCTTCAGCCTGAGCACCCGGCGAGACTCGGAGGGAAACCACACGCACAGATCTGAGCTCGAGTCCTCAGGCCGGTTGCCATGGGAGCAAGGATGCTGACGGGGGCTCGGGTCTGGCAACCAGGGCGCAGGACTTAGAGGGGTGGTTCGGGAAACCCCATCCTCATCCCACCCCATGCCCCACCACGGTTCTCTCCACGGTGTCCTCGTAATGTTCCCACTGCCCGAGGGACATGACCAGGGAGGGCAGGAGCAGGAGCTGCCTTGCTCCAGCCTTCCAGGGAGGCCCCTGTGGTCACCCAGTGCGGGGCGCCGAGGCAGGTGGGACCACACAGCATCTGTCCACGGACCGGGCTGGGGGGCGAGGCTAAGGGGGCAGCAAAGAGACCTTCCCCATCATCAAAGACCACAGACGAGGGACGAAAGGCCCCATACCTACAAACACGGCTCTGACGCACTGTGACGTGACAGCTTACATCAGTCCCGCGCTTCCGCGTAAGCGACACGCCGAGCACCTCGCGTTTGTGGCCTCACCTGCCCTTCTCGGGCACCTGCGCTCTGTGTGTGGGAGAACCTGGTGGCCCAGGCCCGGGACCCTGCCCAGGCAGCTCGGCGGGGAAGGTGGCTGATGGGGCCCTGATCCCACAGCATCAAAGAGAACATGGGTTTTAATCCTTTTAAACATTCTTGAAGCTTATTAGGCGGTCACCCCTTCAGCATAAAAGCCCGCGGCTGTCTGTCCTGAGGAGCGGGCAGGTGAGAGCCGGGAGGTGCCACCTGCAGCCTCCGGAAGACACAGGGCCATCAGGTCGCGCAGGGGACAGAATGCGGGGCGCGGGGACACGCTGCCGGAGGCAGGCCCGTGCGCCCCACACCGTCCCGGTCACTCCCAGGCCGCCCCCCGAGGCATCCTGAGCCGGGGGACGCGGAGGTGGCTCAGTCCTGGTTGGCCATGCGTGCTGAACGTTTGTGCCCTGACGCCCAAACCCACCGCCCAAATTCCTACCTGCAGCCCTACCTCACCTCCCCTCGATGGGATGGGGTCGGGAGGCGGGGCCTCGGGGGCGGGGCCTCAGGAGGCGGGGCTTGGGGCGGGGCCCCTGGGAGGCGTGGCCTCGGGGCCAGGACCCCCAGAGGCAGTCAGATGCGGACAAAGTAACGAGGGTGGAACCCCACGATGGGATGAGTGTGGGGTGAGGCCCTCGGGGGAAGAGGACGAGAACAGAGGCCTCCCCCCAAAACGCGGGCATAAGGTTCTCGGCTGCGAGCGCCAGCAGGGGAGGGAACTGCGGGGCGCCCCTGGGCGTCACCGAGCAGGGGACGGGCATCGGGGAGCACGGAGCTTCTCACACCCCAGCGGCTGCGTGGGACACCGCCCGTGGTCCGGGCGCCGCCAGCCAGCAAGGCAGAGGGCGGGACGGGGTGGCCTGTCCCCCGCGGTCTCTGCGGTGGGAAGCAGAGGACAGGCCTAGGACTGGCCCCCCGAGGGGAGAGGGAGCTCCCCGACAGACCCGGGGCGCTGCTGGGCGGGGCAATGACCTTCGAGCGGGTGCGAAGGTTGCAGGATGGAGAGAGAGCGTGGGAACGGAGGGCGCCGCCTTCCCTGGCCGCCCTTGGAGGGAGCGCTGTCCCACCAGGCGCCCGCGCCTCGGGGGCCCAGGGAAGCCGCCACCGGGCACTGCTGTCCCCAGGGGACGCGAGCCTGGGCAGAACGCAAGTGACGGTCAGGGCGTCTCGTCTGAAGGAAGCAGCCGGCAGGTCAAAGGTCCCCAAGTGAGGCCGACCAAGATGCAGGGAATAAGCCTGCTCCAGGGAGACAGGCCATAAAAACACGTCACCCATTAAAACGAGGCCTCTTAGCTGCTCCGGGCAGGGTGCCAGGATCCCAGAGGTGGCGGAGGACAGGAGCCAGCCCACTCGCCCCTCTGAGGCGCCTCGCGGGGAGCGCTCCCAGCTCCTCCACCCGCAAACCTTTCCTTACCCCCCAAAGAAGCCCCACGGTTTTAGAAAGCCCATTCCATTTCTGTTTTCGTTTCCATTTGCATCCATATTTTTCCCTCATCAGGGCTGGATTTAACAAGCAGGTGGGGGGTGGGCAGATACCAGGACGACTGGAGGGACAGGGACAGCGGGTACGACACATGAGCTGTAAAAGCCTGGAGACCTGGCCTCCGTTCGCAGGGATGCCATCGGCCCACGTCCCCGCCCTGAGCGCTGGGCCACCCCCAGCCCTGCTCACTCCTCGCCGGGCTCCGCACCCAGTGGAAACCTGCTCCACGCACACGGCAGGGAAAACGGTTTCAAATACTTCTTCTGTCCCTTTCTTTGCCTCCTGGCAGTCACGTGGCTCACAGGTTCCCCTCTCTGTCATTTCCCCACAATTCCTAGACGTTCTGCTCCATCCTACTCTTCGCGTGTTTCTCTGCATTTCCGTTTCGGTAGCTTCCCCTGACTTTAATTTTCCCTTCCTCCTGCTCGATTTGGGTTTATTTTGCTATTTATTTTTCTAAGCCCTTGAAGTGGGAGCTTAGAGGATGGTTTGACGCTTTCCTCTTTGCTGATAATCGATTGAGTTGCCGTGAATGTCCCTCTCGGTCTTTCTTTGGCTTCGTTACATACATTTTGATTCGTATTTTCATTCGGCTCAGGGTGCTGTTCACTCTGCCCCCAGAACGTCCTCTTTGGCACGTGGATTATTTACAGGTGTGTCACCACCGGCCACCTGGAGACCTTCCTGGAGGAAGCCACCATTCGATTCTGTCGTGATATCAATCAACTCTTTTAACTTTGTTAGAGTATTTTTTACGGCTCAGAATGGGATGTGTCTTGGTGTGTGTCTCACGGGCACTTGGAAAGACTGTGTACTCTGCTACTGTGGGCAGAGCCTTCTAGAACTGTCTGGCATTCCCATGGGTCGGTAATGTTGGTCGGTTCTCCTGCAGGTTGCCTGTTTTTCTGTCTCGTTGAGAGAAGCCTTACAACCTCCAGGATCGCTGTGGAGTTCTCCTTTTAGTTCTGTTGGTTTTGCTTCACATATTTGGCTCATTCACAATTCGCACGGCTGTGTTTTCTTGGTAAACTGATACTCGCATCATTATTTAATATCCTTCTCTGTCTCTACTAATTTTTTTCCTGTGCAATCTACTTTATCTAATATTAATACAGTGATTCCAGTTTTCTTTTGATTATTTTTTGCGTGATATATCATTTTCCCATCTTTTTACTTTCAACCTGCCTATATCACTGCATTTGAAGTGAATTTCTAGTCGGCATCATAGAGTTTGGTCATTTTTTTAATCCACTCTGTCAGTCTTTGTCTTTTCATTGGAATATTTACAAACGTCATATTTAAGTAATTATTTAAGTGTTAGGGCTTACGTCTATTTTGTTGCCGTTTTGTTTATTCTCTCCATTTTCTGCTTCTGTTGTCTCTTCCCTGTCTTCCTATGGGTTCCGTCAACATTTTTTAAGAATTCTAAAACTGAAATTAAAAATGATACCTCTTAATCAAACCTACAGGTGTTACTTGTAGAAATGGACAAACTAACTGAAAAGTTTATGTCAAAATGCAGACAATCTAAAATAACGAAAATATTTTGGAAAATAATTTTCAAAGAGAAAGGACTTCGTTACTTGATTTCCAGATTTATTATAAAGCTTCGGGAATCAGAACAGTATGGTAGGGACCTACAGACGGGTGTGTGTGTGTGTGTGTGTGGAGAGAGAACAGAACAGAGTCTAAAATTGGACCTACATATATACAGCCATTGAATTTCTCACAAATGGTGCTTTAGAAAAACACTGGCTCTCGCTGAGGGGCAGGCAGGGGGATGCCTGCCCTCACTCCGTCTGGGACACAGCTGTGCTGTGTGACAACCTGTCCTAGCAGGTGAGGGGAACACCTTGGAGACGGCCTGGGTCCCTGACACCGTGGAGCTTTGAGAGAAATAAATAGTTTCACTTAAAACGCTGTTTTGTTGAGGAGGGATCTCACTAGAAGGGCTAAAGCAATGTCCTAACGGATGCATAAATTCTGTCCTCCCAGGAAAGGCGGGGCATTGACATGAAAACGGAGCCGTGTGGGGGAAAGCTCGGCAGGGCACCCCCACAGCCAGCCAGGTCCCTCTTCCGAGTCCCAGCCTCCCCTCCCCCACCGGAAGGTGAACGGCCAGCGAGCTCTGCAAAAACAGGCAAAATCAAGTCTTGCCAGAGAAGGACAAACCCTCGGAAACCGCCACAAACCAAACAAGCCATGCCCGTTATGAACGTAACTCCAACCTCCCTCCCCGCCCTTTTTTTTTTTTTTTTTTGCCTTGGTGTTATTCTCTCTGACATTTGCTTTTTCAAATAAATCTTACAGCTCTCGTGCCAGCTGCCTCGTCCCGCTGCGAAGTCATAATGCCATGTTTATGACACCAGGCTCTGTTTCCATGGGGATGGTTGTGTCAGTGTAATTCTAGCGTTAGGACTTCTGGGTATGTTTGAGAAGATGGGCGAAGGCAATGAAAAACCTTCGAATAGACACATTTGTCGTTATTCTGATAACTCGGAGCTGCAGGAATGATGATACTGGAAACACAGAAGCCACAGAGGCCCGCTAAAGGCTGACATCATCCTTTCGGCTGTTGAGAAGGATGCTTAACCCCTTAGCCCTCCTTCCTTGAAATTTTCTGTCTGCCTCATTTTTAGTTTTTTGGTTAAGTTTGTATTTAATATGACATCATTTGCACGAGGCAACTGTAAGGCTTTTATTCATTCCATTTCATTGCCTAACTCTTTCATCTGGGTGGGGACTGCATTAAGCTCACCCCGAATAATGGCTTCTATGACTCGAATCCATTCTTTAAATTTCATGTTGCTAAGAAGCTATCACTCCTACTCCATCTGTAAATATGGAAACTTAAATTGAGAGGTTCCTCCCCTCCCTTGAAATTTTCCATAGGGGGAAAAAATGTCATCGGTGTAAATGCACGCTTTGAGCGCTGCAAACGACTTTTAAAAACATATTTCTCATTCTTTTGAATATCAAAATTGAGATTTTAAAATTTTGTTTATAAAACGAATTCATGTTTATTGTAAAAAAAATCAAAGCATCTAAAATAAAAGCGGTGTGTCCTCAAACTCGCTACGTCCCACAGAAACGTCATCTCTGTATTTTCTAGATTTTTCCACATAAAGAAACATCAATATTTACGTAAACGGAATCGTATGCCGGATATGGTGGCAGACTGCACTTTCCGAAGATGACCACGACAGCGTCCTCGTCCGACATGGCCTTCGGCAGGTGTCCTTGCCGTGATCTCATCAGGAAATGCTACCTCTCCGGCCCCTGGAATCCGAGCGGCCCTCTCTTTGGAGAGCTTCGGTCGATGGCGCTTGGCTGCCATAGTGTGACACCAGCTCCGTGCACAGCCCTGGGAGCTGGCTGCCACGTCCTGAGACGTGAGTGAGCTCGAGAGGGACTTGAAGTTGAGATTCCACGCTGAGAAGTGAAGGACCCAAAGTCCACCGAGGCGCTGGACGTGTGGAAGGGTACGACATCCTGGGGTGGACCCTTCCGTCCAGCGGACCCAGGCGAATGCACGTGGGTGGGTGAAAGACAAACCACCCAGCTGAGCCCCTCTTGACTCTTGATGGACAAAATCAGGGTAAGATAGTGCTTTTTTTTTTTAATTGCTAAGACATTTTTAATGACGTGGGAAAATACTAATAATGGAACACTGAGTGAAAAAACTTAAAATACAACATGATGTTGGCTACGTCTTTACTTGTCTCACACAGCCCACTGCAACAGCCACCTAAATGGGGTCCCTCAAGCAGAAGCACCCTCCTTCCGTTCATTCTCTGCCCCGCAGACAGAGAGTTCTCTCTAAATTAAGATGCTTGTCTTAAACTCCGAAATTCTGGACTTGTTTGTAACAGGCACAGATAAACAAAACACATTCATTGACTATTTTTTATCTTAAAACAAATCTACCCCATCGCTTTCCGGGGTTCTCATATTCGTTCATCATACATTAATTAACTCACCCCTAAGAGATGTATTTTAGACTCTTTTCCCTTTTCTTATCATAAAGCATGCTGCAGGGAACATTTCTATGTGTACCTCATTGTTTTCGAGAGAAAATTCTTGAAAATGAGCCATAATTCTGGGCTAACAGATAATTCAGAAATGATATTTTGATATCTTCAGCTTGATTCTATTTTAGAAATGACCAAATATTTTTTCACACCAGGAGTATATATGAGAATGCCTCTTTTTTTCCATACTTTTATCATCACTGGGCCTTACTAACGCTTGTGATCTAGCCCATCTACTAAAATATGCATATTTCATTTTTATTGGCCATTTCTTATATTTTGTAAATTGCTCGTTCGTAAAGGATAAACCGTTTGAAAGCCCAGTGGCTTGACACAAACAGCCCATGAATGTACAGACGATCGGCCAGTGGGTGCATTCTCCCTCCCCTTCCAGGAAAGCGAGGGGAACAGACTCCCCCAAATCCACGAACTTAGACACAGCTGTGTGCCTGGAGCTTCAATTCCTGCGTAAAATCTCGTGATTTTCATTCTGCGAGAAATCATCTATTTCCTGAGGTCTGCGATCCGGCTGTCACAGAGCTGCATGAAATATTCTCCTGTAATCTGCAAATGGTGATAGCTTCTCGCTTGTTTCAATCACCCCCATTTTTCTTCTCTCGCTCATCTTAATTAGGCTTGCAAATGTGTCTGCTTTATTGGTTTTTTCAAAGGAACCAATTTCAGAGTTTATTTATCTTTTCTCTTTTTCTGTTTCATTATTTCAACCTTTATCTCTATTAATTCCCTCTGCTTAGTTCCTTGGTTTATTTGGTTACTTCTTCTATCTTTATACAAGGGAAATTTTGTTCCTTTAATAATTCTGACTTTCTTCTTTAAAAAATAAAACATTTAAAGCTCTAGATTTGGAGAGTTCAGCTGTGCTGGGTCTTTTTATTTTGTTTGTGATTTTTTTTTTAAATGTGTTCTCTAATGCAAGGTTTTCTAAAAGTGTGTTTCTTAATTTCCAAATAATTAAGATTGCTTACATCATCCCAGCATTATTCCAATCTTATTAGATTATACTAAGAGAATATGTTTAGAAAAATTTTAAGGTTTTATTCATGGCCAAGGTCATTTTCAAGCATGTACGTGAACACGGAAAAACCCTGTTTTGTATTTGAAGAACATAAAGGTCTATATAGAGTTATCAAATCAAGGTTGAATATGATCAGATTCCACTATATCATTTTTTAAAATCCTTTCTCAAAGGGAGAATGAAGCCAACCGAAAGAGTCCCCAGTAACCAAGCGAGGGCTGTTTGAGCAAAAAAAATAAATAAATAGTGTGGGGTTGTCACTTAAAATATAAATAAATTTCTATGAGTCCGTACTGACATAAATAAATGACTGAATAAACAAGTAATGGGGTGGTGGAGGGTAACAGAGAAGTCGCTCACGTAGACTCCCACCTGATTCACACAGTGAGTCGACCCTCGGGGACACGAAGCTGTGACATCCATCCACGCAGTACAGCGTGGACAGAGGGGGACCGTAGCCTCACGGAGCAGAAACAAGACAAGCACCCCCTCGTCCAGTGGCCAAGGTTGACATTCACATAAGTCACCCTGGGAGCGTGTCCCCTTGATGTCATATAATGGGAATGACACTCCACGTCTGTGGTATTTCTCCCCCAAAAACCTAACTCCAGACTAACCATGAGTAAAAAGTAGGCCAATCCAACCCTCTTGATGGGCACTCCATAAAATATCTGACTAGTGCTCAAAACTCTCAAAGTTGAGATATCAACAAAAAAAAGACAGGAAAAGGACCCACCAAAGTTCTCCCTTCAAAAAAGCGATAAAAAACGCAAAAATAGTCAGAATCAACTCTCTTAAAACTCTGAAAGTGAACTTAGCACTTGTAGCAACTTTGAGAGCATTTAGCCAAAACAAGCAAACAAACAAAAGCAAAACCCTGAATCTCATCAAGAATGACAAGCTTCATAGTATTTTAACTGACCATCTCCCACTCCTCACCACTGTGGAGTCTTAGAAAAACAGCCCGCATTACTAAAATAAAACGGAGCAGAATGGGGCCAAAGCTCATCCTCACAGCTTCGGGGCCAAAAAAGAATCATCATGTGACCAATCTTGTAGTTCCCTGGAGAACTCACTCTAAAAACTCGTCTTTATTTGACCTCATTCCAACTAGCCCAGTGCTAAAGCTTCACCGTAGAAAGCATTTGTCAAGTGTTTTTACAACGTGGCTTTCTGAGGCAATGAATAACAGACGGGGAAAGGATACACTAACCAAAAAGCTTGACGGGAAAGCTGAGGAATGAGCCATCCACTGGGCCTACCATGTCAGGCACATGCGCAGAGCCGTACATGTCCTCGGGAAATACCCGAGGCCTGAGAAAAGTCCTACATTATCTCCTCTGGTTAACCTTGAGGCTCTGGGTCAGCAGCAAGTGAAGGCCGAGGCGGAGTGACAAGTCCTCCAGCTGATTGGGGACGATAGGCCCACCACGGACCCAGCCGCTTGGCAAACACCCGTAGACTTACTGGTTCCAGGCACCGAAGGCAATTTCTGTCCAGTTATGAGCGAATCGCTGAGCTAAACAAGCAGAAATGTCAGTGTCCACAATGACACGGACATAGACTTGAGAGAACGGTTTCAGAAAGTAAGTAAACAAAGACACTATGACGAGCAGCGAAGGCAAACCTTGGGAAGCGGGGAGAATCTGATTCAGAGTCGTCATGCATATTATTTTAAATGTCTAGTTTTCAACAACAACAAAAGCACGAAAACAGATGTGATCCATATACAGGAACCCAGTGGGAATTGTCCTGAGGAAGTCTAACCTTGGTCTTACTAGGCCAAGACTTTTAAGGCAGTTCTTTTAAACACGGTCAAAGAGCTAAAAAAAAAAAAAAAAAAATCGTGTCCAAAGGAGGAATTAGGAAACAATGCGTCATCAAATACGGAATCCCAATAAAAAGTTAGCAATTGTACAAAGGAAACAAATAGAAAAGCTGGAGTTAGAAGTGAAAAATTCACTAGAAGCGTTCATTGATAAATGTAACACGCGTGTGAGCAGGTAGAAGAAAGAATTAGTAAAGATGAATATAGATTGATTGAGATTATTGAGTCGGAGGAATATAAAGAAAAAAGGATGAAGAAAAATGAAAGGAATTTCAAAGACCTGCGAGGGTCTTTGGTGACATCATCCAGCAGAACAACACAAGAATGGCAGGAACCCCATGAAGAGAGAAAAGAGAGGGAGAGAGAGAAGCAGAAAAAAATAGTCAAGGAAATAACTTCCAAATTTTGAGGAAATAAATGAATCTACCCACCGAGGAAGCTCAATGCACTCCAAGTAAAATAGATTTAAAGAGAGTCATCTCTAGATATTACAACCAAACAATCAAAAGCTAAAGGCAGAGAGACAATACTTAAAACAGCCAGTGATAAGTGACACTGCCCTAACAAGCGATCCTCAATAAGACTAATATCTGATTTCTCATCAGAAACTCTGGCAGCCCGAAGGCGACGGGATGACATATTGCAAGTGTAAAAGAAAGCAACTGTCAAGCGAGAATTCTATATCTAGAAAAACTATCCTTCAAAAAAAAAAAGCGAAGGGGAATTTGAAAGCTGAGAGGTCATCACTAGCAGCCCAGCCCGACGTGAACTACTCACCAGAATTCCTCGGGTCGGAATGAAAGGACATTGGGACATTGAAGCCATGTGAAGAAATAAAGGTCACCAGCAAAGTCAACTACATAGGTAAATACAAATGACCTCACAGATGTATGTTTTGTTGGTAACTCCTTTTGTCCCCCATCACCTGATTTCAAAGACAATAGTTACAAACCTAGATTGACAAAGATGTAACTTGAGACTAAAGCATCTACGCACACAAACATCTATTAGAGCTGATAAACGAGTTCAATACGGTTGCGAAATCAAAGGTGCCATCTGCACGAAACGGTTGTATTTCTACGGACTTTCAATGAACGACCTGAGAATGAAATGAAGAAAAACAATTCTATTTACAATGGCACAAAAAATAATACTAATAAAATGCTTAGGGATCAATGTAAAGACACGCAAAGGTTTATACACTGAAAACTATGGAGAGCTGTTTAAAAAAAATTAGTAGTGGGATATATAAGTCATAAATAGAAACCACTCAAATGCCCCTCAACTGATGGATGGATAAAGAGGATATAGACAGACAATGGATGTTATTTGGCCATAACGAACAAAGAGCTGACACGTGCTACGCAGCAAGACCCCCCCCCCGCCTGTAAAACCGGGTGTTGCTGGCGGCCACGCCTTCTCCTGGGTGAACTGGAGAACACGAGGCAAGGACATGGAATGAGAAGAAAGGCAGAGAGAAGCCAAGATGTCACAAAGCTGCGTGTGACATCCTCCTTGGTGGCATCCATGTCCTTGGTTCCACTCTTTTCTGAAACGCCACTGCCCTGTGTACCCCGGAGCTACCTCGCTATCCTTATCCAGCGGGCTTCTGATGCAACCAATGGGGTCCCTTCTAACAGACACGTAAGTTTTAAAGAATCACTATTCTTCTCCTTCCTTTCACCTTTTCTCACCCAGTCGCTCGGCTTCCGCCTTCCCGGTTTTCGCTGAGCACGCACATGCTGTGTACAGCTCTGCCGGCCCATATGGAAAAACATATTTACCCTCTTCGTAAACAGGCGCAGGGAAAGGCGTTGCAGAGCCCTCCCTGGCCACTCGCCAGCACCCCCTCGCAAGGGACAGTCACTCTTTGACACCAGTCCACATGGAAAGGCAGAGCTGGTGTCATCGGCTCTTTTCTTTCTCTTCAGAGGATATCAGAAATAAGAAATCTCTTGATGTTGACGTGTTGGCTAAATCTGTGATTATATATGCAATACTTGAGGGGAAACACAGGCTCTCAGGCGCACCCCAGACCAGACCGACCAGAACCTGCCTTTTAACAAGGTCTCCGAGTCCTTCGTCCGCACATCAAAAGACTAAGAAATCTCAGCTCAGTTCACTCTTTAATAAATCGTGCTACGTATTGGAATGACCTACGAGCTTTAAAACGTATGGGTGTCCAGGTCTTGCGCCCGGAGAGTCTGTTTTAGTGAGTCTGGAATGCGGCCTGGGCAGTTCTCAAAGCTCCCCAGGTGACTTGAACACGCAGCAAATGTCGAGAACTGCTGGTCTACCAGATGCCTCCCAAAGAACACGCTAGACCTTACCTACCTCGGCCTGTGGGTCGGCCATCCCCGGCCTGGGCCCTCGACACTGTCACAGGAGTTGCAAATCACAGGTTCACAAATGTTGCCGGAAGACATATTTTTGGCCCAGACCAGAACAGTATTTTAAAAATATATATACATATATTTTTTATTTTGGTAGTACTCAGAAGATAGAACTTGCTCACGTGATACAAAGTAGCTGAGTATGAACATCTTTAGAAAAATAAACTATGACAGCCAGAAAGACTCAACCGCACAGGACAAATATTCCGAATAATTCACGAGGCTGGTCAAGATCTGCATCTTAAATGCTCTCGGGCACCGAAAATCCCAATCGCTGGAAAACGTAGCCAAATGAAGAAAAAGGGGCAGCCACAGCAAAACAGACAAGAATTCTGAGAGAGCGGACACCTAAAACGGACAGGGAAAAAAAATCTTTAAACTCTGGCACCTCATCTTGCACTCCGATCATTGAGCCTACGTTCAGCTACAACAAGCGTTTTCATTCGTATCTGTGTGTGCATGAAATTGTCCCAGCGTGATAAACTGCAAACGAAAATCAAAGCCAGAGTTCTTCCCCTTGCCTCTGGCCATGCTCTTTGCAACGGGACTTGGTGGCCGCCACCCTCAGGGTGGAGACTGTCACCCCACCCTTGAGTGTGAGTTGGCCTCGGCAGTTCTAAAATGGGCAGCAGTGACGTTTTGCCAGTTCTGAGCCTAAGTGTCAAGAGACCTTGCTCGCTGCTTCTCTCTCTCTTTGGACCGGTGCTCTGGCCATTTGAGCAAACTGAAGTAGCCAAACCTGGAGATGGGCTGACAGCAGGCCAGCTCGCAACACCTGAGCACGCCCCGTCATTATCAGCAGGCCCACCGCTGACCAAAGAGGCACCACCGGCCGGCTGGCAAGACCAAAGGAACCGCCTAACCAGCCTACGGAATCGCGAGTTACACACATGCTTGATCGGGTTGGCAGTCACCTGCTGCTGGGCAAAGCTCATCAACACTCTCAGCGTAGACAATTTCAGCCCAGACATTACAGTTCTCAAGATGCACCTGGGAAATGGTTAAGCTAAGCCAGGAACGACGAGGGGAAGGGTGATAAGGCCCACTTGTCAACTGTGTTCCTGCCACCAGGCCCTGTCGGGGCTGCCGTGGTGCTCTGCAGGGTCCACAGCGGGGTGCAGGCGTGCACACTCGGGGGACGTCCCGTCCACTCCCGATTCCACCGCCACTAGTGCCCCTTTCACACGACCGCCCCACGTCGCTGAGCATGCTAACCGGAGGACGGAATGCAAACGCGAACCGTGGGTCCCGCCCCACTGCCTGGATTCCCGCTCGTGACTCAGGACCGCCGGGAGACGCCCATCGGGACCGCGGCGCAGGAAGATGCTCGGCCCGCCCCGCCCGCGGCAGCCTCGGAAGCACCTGCGCCAGGGCGGGGCTGCGTCCTACCTGCAGGGCCAGCGCGCGGGCGACACGGCCAGGACGCCGAGGGCCGAGGGTCTCCGCGCAGGGAGCGGGTGCGCGCATCGCGCACACCTGGCTGCTCCAGGTGCTTCCGGAAGTACCTGTCACCGCCCAGGTGCCCCCGGAAGTACCTGTCCACCCAGGTGCCCCCGGAAGTACCTGTCTCCGCCCAGGTGACCCCAGAAGTACCTGTCTCCGCCCAGGTGCCCCGGAAGTACCTGTCTCTGCCCAGGTGCCCCAGAAGTGCCTGCTCAGTCCTCGGAGCGCAGGTGCCTGCCCCGCTGCAAGCGGGTCCCCCAACTACCTGGCCGCGCAGAGGTCACGGCCACGCGGGGTCACGTGCGCCCCACAAGCGTCACCCGCCTCCCCGCCCACCTGGACCCCTGGGTGGCCCCTGCCTCAGATGCCCTCGGCCACGCCAGCGGCCCAGCCCACGAAGCCACCTGCACACACAGAGTTAATGCCTGTCCTTAAATTTCAGAAAATCGAAGAGAAAGAAATGCTCTGAACTCATTTTATGAAGCCAGCATTACCCTGATACCAAAACCAGATAAAGACATTATAAAAAGAAATTACAGGCCAATATCTTTGATGAGCATAGAGGCAGACATTCTCAGCAAACATTAGCAAAGCGGTTTCAACAATACATTAAAGGATCGTATACCATATATTTATATGTCTCCGAGATCAACTATACTGCAAAACTACAATAATCAAACCAGCATGTAACTGGTACAAAAACAGACACATACGTCAGCGGAGTAGAATAAAGAGCCCAGAAATAAATCCCCACTTATATGTGCAACTAATCTATGACAAAGGTGACAAAAATATACAATGGGGAAAAACAGTCTCTTCAATAAATGGTGTTAGCAAAACTGGACAGACACGTGCAAAAACATAAAATTGGACCACTTTCTTGCATCATATGCAAATAAAAGAAAAATGGATTATTAAAGACAAACGTTAGACCCGAAATTATAAAACTCCTAGAAGAAAACAGAGGCAGTGAGTTCTTTGTCGTAGCTCTTAGCGGTATCTTTTTAGATATAGCTCCTCAAGCAAGAGAAACAAAAGAAAAAATAAATGGAGTTCATCAAACTTAAAAGTTTTTGCACAGTGAAGGAAAAACCATCAACCAAACAAAAGGACAACTTACTGAAAGGGAGACTATATTTGCAAATTACATATCTGATAAGGGGTTAATACCCAAAATTTATATAGAACTCATACAACACAGCACTAAAAAAAAAAAAAAAAAAATGAAGCAATTCAGTTAACAAATGGGCAAAGGACCTGAACAGACATTTCTCCCAAGAGGACATACAGATGGCCAATAAACATATGAAAAGATGCTCGACATCAGTAATTATCAGGGAAATGCAAATTAAAACCACGATGAGCTATCACCTCCCACCTGTCAGCATGGCCATCATCAATAAATCCACAAATAACACGTGTTGGTGAGAATGTGGAGAAAAGGGAACCCTCAAACACTGTTGGTGGGATTATAAGTTAGTACAGCCACTATGGAAAACAGTGTGGGATTTCCTCAAAGAATTAAAAATAGAGCTGATATACGACCCAGCAATTCTACTTCCTGGTATTTATCTGAAGGAAACAAAACACTGATTCAAAAAGATGTATACACTCCTATTTCATTGCAGCATTGCCACTAACGGCCACACAACCTAGGTGTCCATCGATCGATGAATGGATAAAGAAGAGGTGGTACATGTATGCAATGGAATATTATGTAGTAATGAAAAAGAACTAAATCCTATCATTTGCAACAACATGGATTAAATCGCATTACTGAGGTATAATTGATAAACAAAACGTATTTAAGGTTTACATACAACGTGATGTTTTGATATACACACATTGTGAATATTGCGAAATCAATTAATCTGGCTAACATCCATCATCTCACATAATTACCATTTTCTTTCTTTTTATTTTTTGTGGTGAGAACAGTGATGATTTACTCTCAGCAACCTCGGATGTACGAGACACAGGCATTCACGACATGTGATATATAGATATCACATTATCTTTATTCATTCATCTGTTGAGAGACTTTACGATGGTTTCCATATCTTGGCTATTTTGAATAAGGCCACAGCGAGCATGGGGAGAGCAAACATCTCTTCAAGTTACCGATTTCACTTCCTTTGGCTATCTACCCAGGATGGTACATCTGATTTTAATTTTTTTGGAGGAGCCTTCATACTGTTTTCCATAATGGCTGTACCAATCCACATTCCCACCAGCAGTGCACAGGGCTCCCTTTCCTCTGCATCTTTGCCAACACTTACCTGTTGTCCTTTCCATAGCTGGAACCCTAACAGGTGAGAAGTGATGCCTCACTGTGGTTTTGATTGGCACTTCTAGTGATGCTGAACATCTTTTCATGTATCTATTGGCCATTTGTATTAAGGATGCTGTTTATTAAATATGCCTTTAGAACTATGTCCTGGACAGCGGTCTCTTGGTTCACACACACACACACACACACACTTCTGCATTTATCTCATTGAATCATCCCTGTCTCCTGAGAGTCTCGGGAGACACAGTTTGTCATTGGTCCTTGTAGTTGTCATCGCTTCACATTGTCCTGAGCCAGACACCCCCAGGACAGGCGAGCTCCCAGAGAAAGACAAGCCCCCACGTGTCCCAGTGAGACAGAAGCAACCCAGACACGTGACTCAGGAACACACAAGCGCGTCTTGGATAACTTCCTGGGAACAGCGATTCTTAGAAAGCTCTCTGTGGGGTACCATCTGGATACGTAGCTGTCACCATGTTAAAATAAGCCGTTGCTTCCCCTGTACCCGTGCTCATAATTATCTACACTCCCAAGGGTTCTGAGCCTTTATTTTTAAGCGTTAAGGGACACTTTATCTTTGCACCTTTGGTTTTTTCATACGATTGTAGCACATTTTCCAAAATGCCAAATAACCTAGAAGCAATTCACATCCGAGCTAGGAATAGGTTGGATGTTTAGGATATTTTTCCTCCTTCCTTCCCAAACTGCGCTCGAAGCCAGCGGTAAACTGAGTTGAATATTCAACGAGGCACAAATTGCACGATTAGAGAGGCTAGCCGTGAGGGCTGGAAGGGGAAACCAGACGGGTTCAAAACTCATCGGGAGGCCCTCTGAGGCCACGCAGGGAGCATCCCTGCCCTAGCAGGGAACCGGGCATCACTCTTCGTCAGGACATGAGCTACGTGAAGCTAGAGGAGTGGGCGTCAGAGGCCTTATTAGTTCTCACGTACAAATGCGTCCCCACGGCCTTACCAGCACAGGCCAGCCTACAGGTGGCAATTTCACGGAACAGGTTATTATTAAAACAAGCCTCTCCTTGGAGCTTTACCCGGCAGACACCGCCTCACCTGGCTTCAATCAAACTCCACCCACAAAAGCTTCGCCATGATCCGGGGTAAGGGGCAGTGAGGAAATGCTCTCCACCCTCTGCGTGGGCTGCGACGGGCGGGGGGTGCAGCTCGGCTGAGGAAGGGGAACGGGAAGCCGCTGAGCCCCACGGTGAAGTCACATCCGGCCCCTCGTCCCTCCCCTCCCACGAGGCCGAAGGCCAGGTGGGCCCGACTCGGCTGCTGACACGTGAATCTTTGAGCAGAAACAGCTCACTTCACTGACCGTTTCGTTTGCTGGCAAGACCATCCTTCCCATCCATCGGATAAAGCGGCCTGAAAAAGAGACCTTTGGCAGAAGGCGTACATCCCCACGCCTCCTGACACATAACAACCGAGTCTCTGCGTAGAGGCGCCTCTCGAGAAACGCAACCCGCACTTCCTGACGCCCTGCTCCGTGGCTGACACGACGCAAAGCCCTCGGTGGCCGCGTTGCATCTCAGCCGGTCCACGTGGGGGTCGCCGCACGCTCAGGACCAGTCGGTAACTTGTTCACGGAGAGAAGATGCAGGATGAGAAGATGCGAGAAAATGAGTCTGGGTCCCAGCTCCTCGCGGAGACGGCGGGCCGTGCCCGGGAGTGCGGACTCTGGGAGCGGACTAACTCGGGTTGGGATTCTAGCTGTGACCACCTAGTGACCTCGACGAAGCCACCGCCCCCTTCTAGGTCTCGGTGTCTCTGACACGAAGATGCAGCTGCTCCCCTCCGCCCCACAAAGCTGCGATGAGGATTAGATGAAGTAATAATTCATGCAAAGTCTCTGACACACAGAGGACCCCCAGTTGATGCTGGCTGGCTATTATTATTTTTAATACCATTTTCCTTGGTTTAATCTCCTCTCGATCCCCTACTGCAGGAAGCGTGAGCTAAAGCAACTCCCTCCAGATGGACGTAAGGAACAGCTAGAGATCGTTTGCCACGAGACGGCAGTCTTTAAATTGGAAACACCGCTCAAAGTCAACAAGTGGGAGGGATGGTGAAGGAAATCTGGGCTGCTGGGCTTTCGTGCGAGGAAGGGCTGAGCTTGGGTTGACGCTGCGGGTGCAGGCAGAGGGAGGGAGGGAGGGGCCCTCCTCACCTGTGGCTTTCTCTTTGAGGAAGGCTCTGGTCTCTGCATGGCACCCCTGAGCAGGATGGACCCTGAACACAGGGCATGCTGCAAGAGACCCTAGTCCGGTCTGCTGACTCCCAGGGCCCGCCATCCGCCACATCTGATTGGGCAGCAGGGACCAAATGAAACTGCTGTGGCATCAGTTGTCCGTTCCCTGAGAAACCCAGGGAAGGATGGCCGGCTGGCCGGCGGTGGCCGTTTCCGGGGCAGGTTGCTGCTGTCCATCTCTGACGTGACTACACGGCCCTGTTTGTCTGTCTGTGTTTCTACCCCCCGGGAGCAGAGGGCTCCCCAGAGCGTTGACCCTGAGCACCGGTGACAGGGCTCAGCCGACATCTCCGCGCGAACAGATGAATTCGTTACGAGATCCACAATCATTTCTTATCTAGAAAGACATCTTTACAGAATCTCAGCGATCGGGCAAGTAAGTGCCTGTGAAATTCACCAACCTGGCAATGCTTTGCCAGGATTTCTGCACGTGGCTCCATCGGAGACCCCGCCCCCCGCCCCCGTGCCCCCAGCTGGCACCTGGGGACATCACAGCCTCGCAAAAACCAGAGGTCCTAGTGTTCACTTCCCAGGACGGCTCACGTTTGTCGCTGGGTATTTGTGCCCAGAGAAGCATCCCGCACTCAGCCCCGTTAATATCTTACACGGACAAGCCACAAGGGGCTTCGGGGTGCAAGGCGAGGTCAGTGATGCCGTGGTGTGCGGAGGAGGCGTCTGATAAAGGGGGGAGCCGGACTGGCCCCCCTCCCCCCAAAGCCCACCCATCCCCCGACTCTGCTCACACGTCCGTCTGGACGCTGTCCTGGGTGGCCCCGCGCACGCCCAGGGCGCGCGGACAAGGCGGTGTTCGTAGCTAGCACGCCGATCGCGGGGGTGCTCGCTGGAGCGTGGGCTGTTTCATCCCGAGCCAGCGACCCAGAAGGTGGAGAGAGATGGAACCGAGGGGAGCCGGACATGTCGGCTGCGTCTGGTCCCCGTTAGAGTAATCCTAAAACGGGTAAACGTTCGCGCTTTGTGGGGAGACGGGCGCGTGGCCCATCCGAGCCGTCTCCTGGGGCTTCCCCCGTGAGCAGCTGATCGGTGTCTGGTGGTCACGCAGCGCCCGCACCGGTGACACTGACGTGTGTGGCACCGAATGACAAAGACGCCATTCGGAAGATGCGAAGCACAAATGCTCACGAGGGCCACCGTGAAGCAGCTGAGTTTCCCCAGGAGCCCGGGAGGGGGACGCAGAGCTGTCCTGGCGTTTTCCGAGAGAAGTGACACAGCCCCAGGGCCTCACTGAGGGTTCGGACCCTCTCAGTCTGGGGTCCCGGGTCCCCTGACGTGGGGCGGAGACCTACGGGCACCTATGTGAAAAGCGTGAGAACCATTGGGATGGAACAGGTCACAGCCAGCCTCTCCTTCCCCAAAGCTAAGAG
The DNA here is from genome assembly GCA_004027375.1 of Macroglossus sobrinus. Classification (NCBI taxonomy): domain Eukaryota; kingdom Metazoa; phylum Chordata; class Mammalia; order Chiroptera; family Pteropodidae; genus Macroglossus; species Macroglossus sobrinus. Next base: position 28,645 of record PVKZ01005376.1, read on the forward strand.
GAAACATTTCCCAGGCCAGAGCCACTGGCCAGCCTTGGCCTTCACTGTCCCTCTCAGCCCCGTGCGGCCGGCGTCCACCAGCAACCGCGGGCCAGGGCTCCCCCGCGCGCCCGGCGCCCAGCTTGCGACACGACACGCACGTTCCTGGCCCCCTCCAGAGCCTCCCTCCGTTCCTGGGCAAGGCTGTCTCGTTCTCTTTGAGACAGTTTTTTCTGAGAGGTCACTCACACGCCATGAATTCTCCGGTGTCAGACCCACGATGCGATGGCTTCTCGTGTGTTCACGACGAGGCTCCGTGTTGTCCTGGTCCCTTTCAGAGCGTTCCTGTCACCCTGACAGGAAGCGGAAGGGTCCAGGGGCTGGTCGCTCCGCCGATCACCGGCCACGGCCGTGATCGTTGCTGCTGCTGCTGCTTTGGGGGAGGGAAGGAAGCGTGCGGCGTGTGGGGCTCTCCGGTTTGGGGCTCCACGGAGGCTCCCCGCAAAGGGCCATTTGACCTGAGAGCCGATGGATGAGTAGGAGAGAGCTATGCAAAGGGAGCGAAGTGAGGAGGGCAGAGAAAGTGGGACCGAGGTTTGCGGTGACTCCGAGGAACTAAGCATTTGGGTTTTATCTGAGAATGATTGGTTTTCTATGTTTCAAGAGTTTGAAGCGTCCCTGTTCACCCTTCGCCACCCCCCCACCCCCATGCTCAGATTTTCGTGTCCGCTGACGCCCGGAGAATGGATTGGAGGGGGCGGGGCATTGAGCATGACGGCAGGGGGACCGGTTAGGAGCCCACCGCAGACCGTGGTGGCCCAAGTCTGGGCATGGATGGTGGGAGTGGCAGCTGTGGATTGATTCCAGACTTGTCAGGACGAGACTCGAAGCCCGTCGCCGCTGATGGATGGGGAGGCCACGAGTCCCCCTGACACGGTGCTGCTACCGCAGGGTGTGTGGGCGACAGAAGGAAAACTGGCCGAGAACCAGGCCTCGGGGAGCCGGGGGTGGATGGGTGGGGGAGGGGACGGTGCCAGGCTCGGTGCCAGGCTCAGTCCCGGGCACACCGACGACGACGAGGCGTCTGCAGACTGTGCTGTCACGTAGGCGGCTGAATGAGAGTCTGACATCAGAGGTGAGGCCCGGGCCAAGGACACGCGTGCTCAGGGCCGCTGGGGGACAGCAGGGTCTGGGCCGCTGACGTCCTGCAAGCAGGTGAGACGCCCCGGGGGGGACAACGGCGGGGAGAAGGGGCGTAGGCGACGCCGAGGGGAACGCCAGCCTTCTAAGGTGGGCAGAAGGGGAGGAGCCGGTAAAAGCCGCGGAGAGAAAGCTGCCCGCCAGGAGGGGGTGACAAACCAGGAGGGGACGGCGACCCGGAGGCCGCGGGGAGATGGCTTCGGGCCGGGAGGGCGTCCGTGGAAGCTCGGCTGAGGGACGAGGTCTCACAGCACGCCCTGTGGACTCGGTGACATGAGAATTGGTGGCGACCTCAGGCGTCCTCCCCTCGGCGACAGACGGGGCGGGAGGATATGGAGCAGGTGTGGTGTCTGGGGGAGTCTGCCTGTGAGCAGCGGGTGGGAGACGGGGGGCGGGTGCCGGGCCCGGTGGGGCGAGGCGGGGAGACGGAGAGATGGGAGCAGGTGTCAGCACCGACAGGAAGGGTGCAGAGGACAGCGGGGGAAGCGGGGAGACGGCTTGGCGGGGAAGGCGCCCGGGGAGACGGCGGGGGGTGCTGCCCCGAGCTGGGAGGGGAGCCGCTGCCTGGGGCCTGAAGCACACCCTGGTTTCAGCCACGGCCTGGGACCGAGTTCTCAAAAACACACTGCACCCGTCCCTCCCCTTCCCAGACGGCGCTCAGCAGCCACGTCCCACGACAGGGCCCCGGGGACGTGAGCAGCAGCAGAAGGACGGTCAGAAGTAGGACATCCGTCCGGAGAGGTGACGGCAGGGGGCACCGCGAGACGTCACCTTCCCGCAGGCCGCAGGCGGGGCAAGCGGCCACAGCGAGGGGATGTCATGGGGCCTCGGGCCACCTCGCCGGGGCATGGCCCAGACTGGTCAGGTGGGGCGGGGGCGGGGGCCGGGCTGGCCTCTGGGCCACCACACACGGGGCAGAAGGACTCGGTGGCAGTGAGGAGAGACGAGCTGACGGCTGGGACGGGCCCCTGCACGGGACTGGTGTTGTCACGAGTCTGACATTGGAAGGACGGGGCCCAGGTGCACGCAGGAATCCGAGGACCAGCGCGCGCTGTGCGCAGGGTTCACCCCTCCCCATCCCATCCGAGCACCGCCGCCCGCACCTCTTCCTCGTCAAAGAACCCGCGGAAAGTTCTCTGCAGGATCTGTTCCAACCGCAGCGTGGCCGCCGAGCCTCCCGTCCAGGGCCGGGGGCCCCGGGCCCACGGCTGGAGGAACCGTGCTGGGCTCGTCCCCCGTCCTCACGGCAGGAAGCGGGCGACGCGGCCCCTCACGCGTTCGGGAGAAACGCCTGGATGCGGACACGGCTCGTGTCACGTGCTCACTTCCCACCCTCGGAAGCTGCGATGTCACTCGTGGCGTTAATCAGCGTGGAAGCTTCCGGCCTCGGGAGGCCCCCGGGAAGCTGCTTCACACAGCGAGGTCGCAGCGCTCAGCTTTGGCTGTCACACAGCGGGAGGCGTTCACCAGCGGCTCGCCTGAGCACGCCTGATGGTTTGTGATGATTATTGTTTTTACCTTTCGTGTTCCAGGCGCGATGAGCGTGAGCAGGTTGGTGTGCAGAATCTCTCCAGTTCCCCGGAGACAGTCACGCACGGAACTAGGCAAACAGCCCTCAGCCCTTTGCCTGTTTTCAGACAAGCAGGCGATCGCATCTCCTTTCGGGAAAACCGCCTTTCATATGAAATATTTTACCATCCATCATATGAAATATTTACCATCCACTCCGCTTCTCCGGCCATCGACGAGCGTTGGTGCAGCTTCCGCTGCGTGGGGGACACAGTGGCGGGCAGTGGGTGGGGGCAGACGGCCCCTTATTGAGTGCGTGGCCTCAGGAGGCTTACCTTCACCTACAGAAAGCTTTAGCCTCATCAAAGGATGACGGCTCCGGTGGACGATCTGCGTTCTGTACCTGCATGGGATGATGTGGCATCTAAGACAGAGACGAGGGGGAGCGGGAGGGGACAGCGATGGGTGGACGGAGTGACGGAGTGACAGAGAGGAAGCGCGTTCCGGCCAGGGCCACCTCGTCTGTGTTTGCTCTGACACCCGCGAGCAGCCTGGACTGGCCCGGAGTGGCTGACAGGCTGACAGGCGGGCTCTGGGGTGCGTTCACGACGAGGAGGAGGGTTTGTCCGCCAACGTCCAGTTCCGCGACGGCGGGAAGGACGCAGGCCGTCGGACTCGGGCCCGGGCCCTGGGTGGGTGGAGGCCGCAGGCGAAGCATGGACCAGGTGCATGCTCATGAATAGTGACTGCCAGGAGGAAACGGGCAGGCGTCTGCTTCTGAACTCAGGCAAAACAAACTTGTGTCACGGACTCATGAATATCAGAAAAGCGAGACCCCTTTGTCCTTTGACACGGAGCAGGAAGAAACAACAACAATGACAAAAGCCAAACCAGAATAACATCTCAAAACGAAACGGACTCTCCTTCACTGAGAGCAGAGTGACGATTTCAAAAGCTGGAGGAGGGTCGCTGCCCTTAGGGTTTCGGGAAGGGACAGGAAGGAAAGGACCCAGGACGCGTCCTTTCTGCTCGGAGCCACCCTGCCTGGGCCGCCCGGAGCCGTGCGTGATGCCGACCCGGAGGGGAACTGGACCGCGCTGCCGAACCTCCTGGCCGAGGGCTCTGCTTCCGTGATGTGCAGCGTCTCCATGGAAACATGACGGCATCTGGCGAGCTGGGACCGCGTGGTGCATGTAACAGCACCCCGACCCGGGCTCTGACGACAAGCATGTCTCTGAACGACCCCTGACCCCTCGGGGACCTGGCATCGACACGGTGGGCCCCGCCAGGGGTACGTGAACCAGAATCGCCATGTCAGCCCTCTCCGGTGGCTCGAACACGAGATGAGTGAGCTGGTTACCCGCCCGGCCTCATACTTCTCTACCGAACGCAGGGACGTGGCCGGGGCGGGGCCCTCGGTGGGGAGTGACCGATGACGTTCATGAGTGACCGACGTTAATGAGTTTCTCTGTTCTCGTTTTACTGTGGGCTCAGAGAGAGAGAGAAGCACACGCACGCCGAGAGCTGTCCTGTTACTTGGTGCCCCTGGGTGCTCTCTGAGGGACGGCCGGGGCTACCTTCGTTGTGGGGTGGGTGTGCCCAGGTGAGCTTTTTGCAAGGCGGGCGGGGGGGAGGGGACAGTGAACCAGGTGCCTGAGCAAATGCACTTCTCTCAGAGTGCCAGGGGTCCCAGCTCCATCATTCAGGGACACTGTCCCCTGGTGTCCGCATCGTGCTGTCACATGACAGAGGAACCGTGCTGCTGCTCAGCGGACACGGGTGAGGGGACAGGTTCCCCAACCCTACGCCTGGTTCTCGAATCTTCCAAACCAGGTGAGCTCCCTTCCTCAGGACGTGTCTTTGAACCGGTCCTATTACGAGGCTGAGAATTTTCTAACGTGAAGGGGTGTCACCGAAATGAAAAATGTCCAGTGTCCTCGGCGTCTAAGATGACTTCATCTTGCTAATTTTGTGAGCGTGACAGCTCAGTCTCTCTCTGTGGAACGCTGTATAAGACGCTTGCACTTGGCTCCCCAGGTCCCTCTGCGGGTGAGCCCCGCCCGTCCCCTTCACGCGTCTGCCCATCGCTGTGATCCGTTCTCTGCCCAGACGGCACCGGCTCAGAGGCCCCTCCGCCTCCACGGGGAGACCTCTGCCCTTTGTCACCCTTCGCCCGCCCTGTGTGGTTTGCTCCACAGCATTGGCCGCAACTCGTCCCCACGTCCCCCACCCCCAGCCAGAACACGAGCTCCGGGAGGGGAGGGAACTGTCTCTTCCCATCACCGCGCCAGGGCGGTGTCTGGCGTCCGGCGGACGCTCGGCTGGCGTCTCACCGCACGGCCTCGAGCCTTCCCTGCCCGCCAGCGAGTCTGCGTGTGTGTAGTTTGCTCTTTGCCGTTTCTAATTCATGAGATTTGTCTCCTCGGCTCTATTTTTCTTTCTAATAATTGTATTGTCTTACTTTGCCTCCTCTTTCTCCACGGATGCCTCTCCCCTTTCCTTTCTCTCTGTGAGCGTGGCGGAGAATGTTCTGTGTCCTAAGGAAACTTGATGTCCAGGACAGGGACTTCGTGGGTGCCACGCGGTACCCACAAGGCGCCGCGAGCTCGTCCCCCAGCGCACGTGGCATCGAGGCGCTCCCAGATTTTGTACAAACTGAAATATGACTTTTTCAGACTTCAATGGAATGGAAGGAAACCTGGGAAACACCGTGGCTTTTAAAACGATGCTCTAGAAATGGAGCCGAATTTGATATTCAGTCAAGGGCTTCCCATAGACACTGCGGGCACCAGCAACTCACACAGCGACTCGGCACTGTGATCGGGGGAGCTTTGCACCCGATTGCTATCCGGTCGTGCCCGGATGAAGGCGCTGATACTGTCGCTCCGTCTCCCGTACAGCTGTCACACCATTCTGGCTCCGTGGGCCCAATGGGACATCGAAAATTCATGAGTTCTAGGTTCTAATTCTTATTTTTCTTCTTATTTTTGCTTTTTGAATCAGGAAAGAGACACTGGTTTCCGGAGAGCGGAACGCGAGGTCGAGACCCGGGCCGCGGGCTCTGAAGGTCCCCGAAACACAGGAGAACATCAGGATTCTGCACACACGTGTGTCAGCGGAGCAGGAAGTTAAAGCTCATTTAAGAAACACATTTGCAAACGGCGTCTGTCGTCGGCGCAGACGGTGGCAGATGCTTGGCAGCTTCGCTCAGCTGATTAGACTTTTTAAAAAAAATTCTTAAAAAATAACACGGTTCCCTTTCCTCCAGATTCCGGCGAGTACTGACTGTGTCGAGGTTGTCCCCATCGTGTCCCGTTTTCCCAGCTACGAAGTGTCGGTCCTCAACTCCGTCCCAGCGTGGGCTCACGGTTGTCCACGCTTGCTCCAGAGACCAGCGTCATCGTCACCTCTTCGTAAACTCGCTGAATGAGTCAAGCAGCGACCTTCGCTGTCCCAGCCTCTCCGTAACGCCCCGCACGCTCCCTCGGTGTCCTCGGCTCTGCCACCACCGGAAACGCGCGGCCCGGCCCCTCGGCCCCCTCGGGTGCTCGCGCAGCCATCACTGCACATCGGTGTGACGCGTGCTGAAGCCACGCGCCCTCTCTTTCTCAGATGCTTCCCGGACTCTGAAACGGGCCACGATTGCTCAAGGGACAGCCCGACCTTCCGCAGACTGGTCAGAGAGCCTCTCTCTGGGGCCAGGACTGACGCTAAGGGGCCGTTTGTGACATTCGCTAGGGAAATAAACTCAGAAAACTTACATGTTTCATCTACTTTCTATTTTTATTAAAGTTTGCTTAGGTACATCTGGTAGCAAATCACGTGAAACGGTGAGTCCCCCGGAGTCTCCTCCGATCCACCTCTCGATCAATGAAATAAAAACACTCAGGAGGGATAAGCTCAAGATTGTGACCGCGAGAACAAAGCGTGTGTCCGGACGCTTCATTCATTCAGAAGTAAAATTTAGTGACACGGTGTTGTTACCGGTACAAACTAGATGGAACCATCCACGCCCCTGAATAATCTTACACAAGTCCTGTTTCCAGTCAAACCTCTAGGAAAATGTTTGACCGGGTGTCATCGGGATTTGTAATACACGTGTCATGAGTGTTTCGTCAGATTCGTGACTGTGTTTCAGTCCCATCCCTACAGTTGACACACATACAAAACCATAAGCGCATTTACAAGGTAAACACTGCACAACAGCAGCTCTGCTTACTAAAACATGACCCGTAGCGCAGCTTCGAGGAATCACGGTACCGGCTGGCCGATTTCGCTTTCGTGATGCTCGTTCTATGTTCTGCACGGCTCCAGCATCTTCTCGCTCCCAGCATGCACTGCTCACTGCTACGCGCCCAAATCATTCATCGTGATGGCAGTAAGCGGGGGGTGGGGGGATCTCATCCAAAAAGCCATGATTTATTTTGATGAGACAGTTGCTCATTAAACATGCAGTGGCGAGCTGTCAACTCACACTCTAGTCCGACCATCCAGTAAACATCAGTACTGCAGTCGGTATAACCGCGAGAATTATTATTATTATTATTATTTTGCTTGATTAAAAGCTGTACCATGAGACTGGTGACGGCAGGCAAGGCATCCAGTGACTTTATCAGGGGTGAGACGGCCACCTCACCAGCGTGACCGGCCCCCCCACCAGTGGCCGCCTTGAGAAGCATCCACGTACCACGGAGAACACCCTCCCAGGAGACGTGTCCCCGCGGGGCCCCCGTCTGTCCCCGCGGGGCCCCCGACGCCGTCCTCGCTAGCTGACCAGGCAGGGGTCGTCGCTGCTGGGCTTGACCTCGCCTTCCAGCAGCAGGTTCATCACGACCTTGGTCAGGTAGCTGCACGTGCCCCGCGTCCCCAGCGGGGGCGTGTTGTAGAAGGCAGTCATGTCATCCTGCGAAGGGAAATTGATTGGGGGGTTTGTAACGCGGACAGCTGAAATCGGGGTCAGCCTGGGAGCGGGGGGGAATGAATTCACAGAACGATTTCCTCGTGGAAACTACGAGCTGCCTGTGCTTTTATTATTATTTTTTTCATGTTCCTGAGGCAGCGTCTCGGGAAGGACATTTGTGGTGTTCTCCCCTTTGCTGGTAAGTTTTATTTACTTAGGGAAGCTCTGCATGGATGAACATCAAATACTAAACAGAGACCCTGGAGGGGACTGTGCCCGTCGACAGCCCGCTCTGGTCCCCCCTCCCCAGAATTTATCTCTACATCCTTCTGGAATCGTCAGCGTCTTGCCAGCAAAACAGATTTTAACTGCTGACGATATAAAGGAAATTTACCTCTCCCTAGATTTCCCTTCAAAAAACACTTCATGGTTGAATAGACTCATAATTTCACCGAAAAGTAACGCTCATTCCTCAATAAGTCAGACTTCCTTCCCCCTGCCCTTCGAGTACCCCGTTTTGCATTTACAGATTAAATGATAAGAAATTAGGAATATTTTGAAGAATCGAGACAATAAAAAAAAAAATCTGCAAGAAGCTAGTTTCTCTACCTACCTGTTTTTCGACTTCCTTCAGTCGGCTCTCGTCTTTCTGAAACTCGTGAAACGCTTCTTTCACCAGCTTGTCCAGGTCCACCTTGTCCTGAAATTCGAGCTCAGGGTTCCGCTCCAGCACGACGGACACGACCATCAGCAGCTGGAAGAGACGGGCACCGCGAGCCAGTGACACGGACGGCGGAGGCGACGCAGGGACACGTCCCCGTCCCCTCCCCGACGGACGGCCGCGCCCCCCGTCCCCGTGCGGTCCCCGTGACGACAGGCTTTGGGGCCGCCCACGGGAGGGCTCCCCCTGGTCTTTTAAACCACCTCTGAGCACTACTCCCCGCTGGAAAGACGCCACCCAGCGTGTCCCGCGGGGCAGGGACAGCCCCCGGAAGAGGGGGCCGGCGATGAAGCCGGGGAAGGCGAGCGAGCTCGGCCGGGGACTCTGGATCCAGGCTCCCGATCGGTGGCCCGGAGCCCAGCACCCCAGCACGAGTCTAAACCAGAATGCCACGGGAGTCCCTCGGGGGACTGCGATGTTTTTAGAACCACGCTCGACTCTTCGTGACGGGCGCCTGTGTGGCCCGTGGGCGCCCCCTTCGATGTGCTGCGCCCCATCTCGCACTGGCCCGGACGTTCACCCTCAGGGGGACCCTCACGTCAGGCGACAGCCGTCACGTGCACAGGTGGCGTCTGAGGCTATGATGCTTGGTAAGGACGTTCTACAGGTGGTTATGGCTCCCACGTTGTGCACGGGACAGGAAAAAGCCATCACGACTCCCAGCGTGGGAATCGTCCTGGCCACACGCCCCCGACGCGCCCCCCAGGCGGAACCTGAGGGAGCCACAGGGCACACTTTCCGGGGGACCCAGGGCTCCCGGGATGGGAGGCGCCGGGGCCAGGCTCGGGCCAGGAGGACACAGACTCTCGCTCTGCTGCTGCTAAGGGGGCGACCTCGCTTTGGTCCCAAAAAGGCCCTCCATGTCCACGGCAGGTCCCCGACACCAGGCCCTCAACGCCCGCGGCAGGCGTCCGCCCTGCCGACGGCCCCGTCTCCCGTCTCCCCTGCCCCAGGCTCGGCCTCGCGCCCACAGGCGCTGGCACAGGTGGGCTGACGCCACGCCCGCGCCCTGGCCATCGGCGACGAGGCCGAATCCCGCTCGGCGGGGGGCACAGCCGGCTGCACTCCTGCGCGCTTCTACATCGAGGGGGCCCATGGCCACCCTTCGGGATGCCAGCGTCTGAGGGACGTGCTCCCCGAGGGAGAGGCCACGCGGCGAGGAGCGACACAGGGATCCGCTCACGTGGAGGGCTCTGCACGGATCCGGCGCACTGCTTTAAAACGGCCAGAGGGCACGTGACACAGGGGCGCGTGTCTCAGCCCGGAGCTTGCCTAGAGCTGTGACGACACAGCTCACAGTCACGCCGCCTCTGTCCACCGACAGGCGTCCGGAAAGGGGGCCCCCTAAGCGCCTGCAGTGGCCCCTGTGCCGGTGGGCGCGGGGGTTCTGGGACCTGGACGGCCGCGCACCAGTCCCGCCCCAGGAAACGCTGACAGCAGAGCCGGCGGGGGCAGATGACGCCCCTCCCGTGGCGGGGCCGACTGGCTCGCTGTCGGGGGGCGAGCGTGAGGCTGAAGGAGAGGGGCCCCCGCCCCCCGTCGCACACGAACCTCCACGACGATCTGCCGGTACTTGGGCTGGTCGATGTTGCCCAGCATGTCCTCCACGAGCAGCGAGAAGTTCATCTCGTACATGGTCATGTCGGACAGGGTCGGCTGCTGGAAGACACGACAGGGCGAGCGGCGCTGTGAGCCCCCCGGACCCCGGCCCCCCGCCCCGGAGACGGGCCGCGTTCCCCACTCGACGGCCTGTGCCCGGTTCCTGAAAAACCCGCAGGCGCGTCGCCGGCTTCGTGACCCGCGACGACCGAGACGTACGGGGCCTCCCAGTTCAGGAGTTATCGTCACCACGCCGATGTCTTCAGGGGACAAAGGGGCGTCAGCAACCGCTGCCGGACACAGAAGCCGCGGCCGGAGCGTGAGACGCCAGCAGTGACGTGTCACTGTCAGCATGACTGTGGCACGTGGGTCGCTGCTACTGAACGCACACCGCTCTGAGGCAGGTCCTCTCCGAGCCGCAGCGTAAAAAAGCCACACAAATAAGCAAGGAGCACACGACGTGCGGGAAAGGCAAGCAGGCCCGGGAAAAGCAGGGCTACAAGGATTTCCTCTGCGCCACGCTTTACGGTCCGTTTACACGAGGGGACTGCAGAGCCTCCCAGCCGCTTCTCACAGAGCAAAACCGACGGCAGAACAGAAACTCGGGCTCGAACCGGAGCCCGGGCAGGTGGCCAGCCCCGAGGGCGGGGGACGCCCCGTAGTGGAAGGCGGGGTGTCCCCAAGGGCAGAGACGATGGGTCACTCTTATTTGCTCTCAGCTCAGTGACGATTTACAGTGAATGTCATCACAGCCTCAGAGCCACGTGTCCCTACTCAGCACCCAGAAGGGGACAGCGGGACGTCCCCTGTCAGCCCGTGACAGCGCAGCTGCTCCGCTCAGACCCGCCACGCCCAGCGTGGTCACCTGCTACAGTCCGGGCGCAGCGTGACCCGGCTTGTTGCTGATGTTTACGGGGAGCGCCTAATCCGGGGAACACAAATCCCCGTCTCTGAACACAGCGATGACAGTCGTCGCGCTGTCCAGCGGGGCCTGATGGGTCACAGACGGAACCGAAGCCCCTGTCACGACTCCACATCAATTTCCTTTCAACGCATCCCACTGGGAAAGCCAGTCTCGTCACCGTGCGCCCGCGTGAGCCTGTGTGACGTCCCTTCCCGCCGTCTGTGAGGTGCTCGGGGAGGCGTGTGACGGAGGAAGGGCTCAGACGTGACAGCGCCGGGGGCCACACTGGGGGTCACGGCGCCGGGGGCCACACTGGGGGTCAGCTGCCTCCCGGGCGTGTGACGCTGGGGAGCCGCCTGGCTGCGCTCAGCTTCCTCACGCGTCACTTGGGGGAACAGCGTCCCCACCGCCGGGGAGGAGCGCGCAGAGAGGCGCCCGGCGCGGGGGGACACGAGGACCCCTCGCACGCCCCTGTGCCGCTGTTGTCGGCACGGAGAGGGCGCCAGACGAGGGTGGCCGGGGAGTCGGGCCCGTGAAAACGTGGCAAAGGGAGAAAGCTTCCTCGAAGCATCTGAATTACGACAACATGATACATTTTGATTAAATACAACTTTTAAGCGAAGAAGCCGTTTGGTAGATAAAGCGAGGCTTTTGTACGGAGGGTCGCGAAAGCTGCAAGATAGACGTGGCTCACTTTCCGGTCCTAACGACCAGGCTTACTGTCCAGTCCCCCCTCCCGTGGGGTTTCTGGATGCCCCACTTTACCCCCCACCCCGAGGGGTGCAGTAGCAGAGCGGGGGCGTGCAGCGCGGGGTGGGGGATGGGGTTTCCACCGCCGGATCCCCCCCCGGGCCCCGACGCGGCCCCCACACGGCGCTGACCTGCGGCAGGTGCTTGCCGGCCACCACGAGGCCGTTGGGCGTGCGCTCCAGGATCTGCCACACGCGGTCGTAGAACCCGGCCGGGGTTCTGTTCAGAGACCCGTTGATCTGACGCCGGTCCAGCCACGACCTGCGGACCAGAAGCAGCGGGGGAGGCCTCAGAGCCGCAGAGCAGGCTCGTTCCGGCCCAAAGCGGGACCCTCGGTGCGGACGGACCCACGTTCCAGCGGCCGGCAGGAGAAGCCCCCTTCTACTTGGGGTGCGTCCTCTGCCACGTGTCCCAGACACCGTTAAGTATGTCACAGTGCAGACAGAGCCTGCGGGGGAGGAGCGCATCCCCCCGAATTTATAAAACTGAACAGGCAACGTGTTTTTCTCTATGACGTCACGAGGTGAAAAATCTCACCGTGGGATCGAATGACTTGGATACACAAAAGCAGCTCCGTTTAAACACACAGGAGCAGCCTAAATAATTACATTATGGCTTTACCCGTGATTAAAAAAAAAACAACAACTCAATTCTCTGTTTTGCTCTTGTTCTAACTCCAGCACGAGAGAAGTCCGAGAAAGGGTTCGGCCCAGAAGGTGGTCACAAGCTGCTTCTGGAAACAGAGGATTTAAGCCACGTGACGAAGCAAAGCGAGGTGCTGAGCACCGCGAAGATTCAGGGAGGGGGCCGGCCAGAGAGGTGTGATGTGTTACGTCCAACACGGAGTAATAATTAAAAAACGGTATTAATGACCCCTGAAGATGTACAGGATTTAAATCGAGACAGCATCGCAGCTGAAGACGGGCGTTTCAGCGGCATCTCTGCACCGCTGTCCGCCCCGTGGACGCCCCGCGCAGCCCGTGAACGTCTCGCGTCGTGGGCATGCCGGAGTCACGGCAGCGGTGGCGCCGGGGACCCCGCGGGGGACGAGGGCCCCGCGCACCTGCCGTTCTGCTGAGGCTGCAGCACGTCCAGCAGCAGCTGCTTGACCTCGCTGGGCGACAGCTGACACAGGTCCGTGGCCGGCTGGCCCCCACCGCGCAGCCGCAGCTCGTGCTCCATGGCATGGAGGATCCACCTGGAAGGAAGGCAACGGGGAGCGTGAGGCTGTGACCCTGACAAAAAACGCCCCCGTGGCAGCGCCCTTCCCCGCGCCCAGCCGCCCAAAGCCCGGGGCGTCCCACACGGCTGACGCCACCGCCCCCGGGGGGTCGCGGGGCACGGCCGGGCGCGGATGACCGAGGCTGCCCCTGCCCCTGCACACGCGGTGGACATGGAAACGGGGGCAGAACATGGGTTCTCGACAGAGGGACGTCCCCCGATGTGGCCCGACGGCAGACGGGCCACACACCGCTGCCCCACGATCGCCTTCTCAGAGCTAGACGCACGCAGAAACCAGGGTGGAGAAGGTTCGTTTTCAGCACAGGGCTGAGAGATTCTGTCACACACACACTCCCTTCCCAGGAAGGACACGCACTTTCTCCTGTGTCCCTTCCCGGCCGTCATTCCTTCCTGCCCGGAGGGGGCGAAGGAGAAAACCCGGCCTCAGGCGACACAGGGACACGGTTAAAACGTAATTATCCTTGTCTATGAGAGGACACACTTTAACCAGCACATTCAGAAGGACCTTCTGCACAGACATCTAAAGGTAGATATTTAAATGCTGTTCGTGTATCTTTTCCTCAAGGATCTGGTCTTTCATAGATATTTAAATGCTGTTCATAAAATATTTTTTTTTTTTACGGAAAGAACTTCAACATAACCATTTAGGCAAGCATCCATGGAACACTGTTTGTGTGTCTGGTGTTTTCCAAGGTATAGTTAACATGCCTGGAAATGCCTAAAATATTTCATTATTTTATGTGTTACGTAATTTTATTTTTTTAATCTGAGAAGCTTTTAATAAGTCTTTTTATAATAGCTTCATCTCATTTCTTGCGCTTCCTGTATTCTGAGCAAAGAACTCGGATGCACTAGTTCTGCAAACCGAAGAAAACTCTGGAAATAAAACCACGCCTGAGGGAACCAGAGCCCCACACACCACCAGGAATAGCTAAGGAATCCGTTTTTACATAGCGGATTCCTACGCTTTGTCCCTAAACCCTTCAGCACGCACCGGATGGCAAACAGGAAGGGCGCAGCTCCACACCCGGGAACTGGAAATACGTGTCTTTGTTCCTTCACGCTGCTCTGTCCCCCCCCCCCCGCCACCCCCCATCCCCCACCCCGGCGTGGGCCGAGGAGCCGAGCCCGCTGGGGGAAGCAGCATCTCCTTACAGCAGCGAGGACCCGAAGCGGCTGAGTTACTCCAAACACCCTGACGGGTCGTCACCCCTCTCCCGACACACCTCTCGGGAAGACAAGCCACAAGGCTGTGGCAGGCACAGCAATGACAAGGTTGGGTGGACACGATCAGAAGGTTAAAGTCCTTCTTCCTGCCGAGGCTGGTTTGCAAAACCGCAGGGAGGAAAGGACACGGTGGAAAGGTGTCACGCCTTCCCAGGTGAGCCGGAGGTGGCGCTGAGTAGGCATGTCGCGCTGCCTGTGGGCCCAGGCCATCTGCTGTCGAGGCAAAGGGTCCCTGCTCTGTGACGGTGCCTTTCCCACCACCCTCTGCTACGGCGACTCCCAGCTTTCTCCCACTTTCCGCCCCAGCCTTTGCTGTTGCCATTTCTGGAAGCCGGGGGTTTATTTAACCAGCTACCAGTCAACCCCAGAATATGCCAAACCCGGAGAAAGATGACAGGGCCAAGAGAGATACACGAGGTGAAACATAATTTCAAAAATATATATACACTTCCTATGACCACGGACAGTACATCATACAGATTTCATAGTTTCTCAGTGGTGAGAACAATAAAAATGACACAGTATTTGCAAACAAAGTAAACATCTGTGAGCTTCAGATACGCACAACAGCAGAACGAGCCACAGAAGGGCGGGGTACAGCCCCCACGTCTCCAATCGGGTGAAAAGGAAGGCCAGACCAAACCCTCGTCGTCGCCAAAGATTAGACTTTCTTTACTTGCTCGTCTTTGTCACGAGCAACTACCTTTCCTCAGAATGTCACACGGGCATACGAGCCACAAGAGTATGGTCACTTTGGATGCGTGGATGTCAAAGCTGCCCGTGAAATGAGCTGTTTCAGTGATGCCGCAGTGACAACAAATGCCCCACGGAACTTTCTTTAGATAAAAAAGAAAAATCTATTTTTACTTTTACAGGTTAGACAGTTACTTAGTTATCATTTTCTTTCTTTCTTTAGTTGACATTGAAATTTTACATTTGTGGCAGCTTAGTTAGTATAATAGGAAGAACATCAAATAAAAAATCTGAAGACCTGCCTTTGGTCTCCCCAATAAGCCAATGGTATGAAAAAAAAGTGTGAGTGTCAGGGACGGGGTGATGGAGATGAGAAAAAGTGACTTAAGAGACAACTAATGCCGGGCAGGGTCCTTGCTTGGGATACTGCTTTTTTTAAGAGTAATTTTGGGAACACACAGAGGAATCTGAGTAACACTGGGTATCAGGTGATATGAAGGAATTACCACTCATTTTGTTGAGTTTGATAATAGTACTGTCATTATTAAGAAAAGTTTAAAGAAGATAGGAAGTTACTAACCTTGAGAGGTCAAAGTCAAAATGTCTGGGATTTGCTTTATAAGGTACCACAGGAAAAAAAAGAGGAAGCAAATATAAGAAAGGCAAATTACCAGCAACTACTTACAGCACTTAAACAACGACATATGGGAATTTGCCAAATTATTTTGTTATTCGACATTTAAAATTGTTCAGAACGAAAAGCAAAAACAATGAAGACAACGTGAATATGATTCTGACACTTATCAACTATGCCCCGATGATGACAAGCTGGTTTTCAAACTGGGACCATTACTATTAACTTGTCCAGCTCGCTACCTGGCATTATTTAGAGGAACACACAAGACGACTTATGTTAAAAGGTTTTTGAAATTATGGAGTCATAAGGATGCTGGCAAACTCCTTCTACCTGACTTTTCAGGCTGGGGGAAGGTAATCCAGCTTTTTTTTATTCAAGTTGTGGAGTTAGGCAAGCCAGGGCCACTCCTTTTAACTCCAGGAGGCACCCTCTGCTAAAATAAGTAACTTCTTTATTTTTAAAATGCGTTTTAAAGTCTTCCAAGATTTCGAGCGATTCCAACGCAACACCGTCTAGCACATCTACCTTTTAAAACCTTCCTACCATACACAAAGGTAGTCAGCAATCTAGAAATTCCCCCTCGGGCTGCTTCCTTCTGTTCCCCAAATCTCAGCAGATCTGTGAGCAAATTGTAGAAAATGCTGTTCTCAAAGGCCGCCAGAGAAAGGAGGGGGCTGTTTTTCATTCATGTGAGCACAAAGGAATATAACTGATCTGTCAGATTTTGGGAATGCATTGATTCATTAAAGAAAATATCGGCCCAACTCATCTTTTCTGGCAGAGAATTCTTCAAAAGACTCGACTAAACACAGCCTCCGATATAAACTACTAAGCAGCAGTCAGAGCCTTAAAGAAAGACAATTATTGAAAAACGGGAAAATCACAGACTCGTCTCCACTTCGGGAACGACGGGGATTCCCCTGCTGGAGAGATCTCACTTCTTCCCCTCCTGCCCCCCGACCCGACAATCCCGACATGAAACAAGGAGAGGAAGACAGCGGGCAAATGCTCAAGGTCAGAAGCAAGGTCACCCTGGGCCCCGACTCCTGTAGACAAAGGCTGTGTTGAGAACCCAGGGTACGCTCCGCTTGCCAATAAGCCAGTGACACAGGGACACAAGGACAGACACACAGGTCTGGCCGGCAGCCCTCACAGGCGTCGCAGCTGGACTGGGGGACCCCGAGCTCCTCGGAGCTGCTGGGGGGGCGCCCCTGTGTAGCCCCGTGGTGAGCCTGTCCCCCGAGCTCCCTGGGGGTGCGGTGTGCACGTGGCAGCATTTGCCTGCCCGCCACGCCCGCGTGTGTGGAGTCCCCACGACGCCGTAAAGGACAGCCCGGATCCATCGCAAGACACAGCTTTGTGATGACCATTGTGAGGCTGTTTTGAGACGCGGAGAAGGACGTGCCACGCTCGCTAGTAACGAGTGAGTGAGTGGGCGGGCGGCCGACGTGGGCCTTTCCCCGAGCCACACGGGAGGAGCTGGGGGGTCGCAGGAAGGGGCGTGCTCACTCGCACAGGGTGACCCCTGGACCGGGCAGACAGCGTCCTGTTTGGTGATGGAGAACGGCTCGCCCACAAGAGAACCGAGGGAGGAGGGCTCCGTCCCCTCGCTTCCCTGCCTGGTCACGTCGGGGTCAACGGCAGAGACCCCTGCAGGGCGGGGAGCCACACCAATGCCCGGCCTTCTCTGGGCCCGGCCGTGCGGCCCGCACACGCGGCCACGGGCACCGGGAGACCCAGCAGCCGACGGGACTGGGCTGGGGCGAGAGGAAGGAGCGGGGATGAAACCCGCCCATATGAACGTCCCCAGGGGGACCTCCCCGACGCCTGACTGACAGGCCCACAGCAGACGCGGGCGAGTGGAGGCCCTCGCAGTAATGGGCCTGCCAGCAACCTGATCTGTTTCGACAGAGAAGCCGAGTGCAAATCGATAATGAGACAGCAGATCGAATCGCGGTCAGAGCAGAGGGCCCTTCCCGAGGGCAGGATTAACCTTGGAAGAGAGAGAGGAAAAACGTGGCAGGATGGGTTTAAAGCAACCGAGGCCGCGATATATTATAAATAAATTAGAAATAAGAAAAAAAAGTCCAACCCTGGGAGAAAGAGACAGAGACAGAGACATACAAAGGCGTTACAACAGAGAAACAGAGAGACAGACAGACAGACAGACAGAGAGACACAGATTCTGGTCCTCAGCTGAAAATCCGCCGGTGTTCACAGCTGACCCTGTGAATCTACATAAACAGAAAAGCGAAAAATACCCATTAGGAGCTTTGGCAGGGGCAGCGTTAGTGCCTGCAGTGGGGATAAAAACGCCACAATTAATTCCAGGATTGAGTTTCAGGACAGAGAACCATCAAAGCTTCATCATGAAATTTCTCCACTAGAAGTTTGTTTACCGTCGTTAAACCCTAAGTCAGCCAATGAACAAAACCTGCTTCATTCCCATGAAGAGAAAGAAGCTTCAGGTCAGATGTGAATTCAAAAATGAAATTACATTGATTTTTTTTTTTTTTGAGAAAACGTTAAGTTAGCCCAAAATGCTGAAGAAGCACTCAAGGGAAAACTCCCTGAGGTTAGAGAACGGAGCTGGTAAAACCCCGGGGAACCGCTCGTCTGACTCTGAGCTGCTGTGCAGACCTCTGCGTGGTGACTGCCACTCACACAGGTGCGGTAGCGTCGGTGACACGGGCGTCCGCGACACGGTGTGCTCTGGAGGGCTGTAACCCTCCCTTTGCATTCAGCCTCGGAGAAACACCCCACTTGCGAACACCCCGTCTGCAAACACCCCGTCTGGACACGGAGAATCACAGTCCTCATTTAGAGACAAGGCACACAAAGGACCCGTTCCTGTGTCCTCACAGGAAGACAGGAAGGGAGGCTTGCAGGCGAGAATATTAAAGAAAACAGCCCGAACGAACCAGGGTACGTGTCAACAGTCTCATTACTGGCTCGGAATACCTCTCCATCTCTGAAAGGAACAACGATAAGGGACAGAAATGAAAGTCAGCTTCTGTACAGAGAGAATTCGCTTCTCGATCAAAGGAAAGAGGAGATAACGAATGGCAAATTTGCCTGAAGTCTACGGTCGTTGAAATCGGGCAAGTAGTCTGTAAGAGATCTTATCAAAAAATGTGCAAATAAAACTTCCACATATCACTTACGAAACAGAAACCTCTAGATTTAAGAGAAAATCACTGACAACAATTTAATGGATTTTTTCAGATATTTTTCTAACCATACATTATATGTACAGGATTATTACTGTTCTTTTATAAAAAATAGAGTAATACGTTTGTAATTTTTTTCACGAAATTTATCTTGGACATCTATTAATGTCAACATATAGACTTTGTTTTGTATTTTTACATCTACCCGACATTTTTCTGTATGGCTAAGACACTTTATTCAAACTATTTCCTACTGCAGGATATCTGGGTTGTTTCTGATGTTTCACTATTCCAAACAATGCTGAGATAGAGATTGCTGTAAAATATGTCTCAATTCCTAGAATGAGAATTATTGAAACAAGAGATATGCAGATACTGCCAGAAAAGCAACTAGTTTTTATGTGTAATTTTTTAAGGAAAAAAAGAGATGATAATTTTCCAAAAGTGCATATTCATATGCAACATTCAAACTAAGAAACAAAAAGGAAATCAATCCAATAATAAAGAAGAAAGAAAAAAGTAGCAACGAGAAAACATAAGTAGAAAATGTAACATTCAATGGAAGGAAGATATCAAAATATTTTTAAGTGGCACAAATGTGAAAGATACATTTCTATTAAAAGGTCATGTCAGGTTGGATTAAAAACACACACAGCATAAATGGTGAATAGAAAAGATACATCTACACAAAATTAAAAAAAGAATGCTGATGGTTAAGAGATGGAGACAATATACCAAGATAAAATAGCAGACAAAAAAGACAGAGGACCTGGGAAATAATTCAGTTGTTCTACTTCACGCATTGTAATGGTATCGTGGTTATGTTTTAAAAATTATCTTAACTCTTAAGAGATGTATGATGAAGTATTTACGGATCCAATGACGGGACAGATTGGCTTTGAATCTAGCAGGGGCGAGGTGGACTGGCGGGTGGGAAGTAGGTGGGGTGAGGATGAAGTCAGTGGCCGTACGGTGACAGTGAGGAAGCTGGGGACACACGCACACAGGGCTTCACGATGCTGTTCTCCACACCACCCACGGTGCTCAAAATTTTAAAGAAACTTAATTTTTGAGAATTCAAGTTGAAAAGCAATACACGACGCAAAGGAAAATACGGCGATAAGAACTGGAAAATAACGTGGACAAAAACAAAGCCTTAAAATACATAAAGCACAACCGATAACAATGCAAGGACGTGACACATCGTAATTACAAGGAGAAAATCTCAAGATTTTTATCAGCAATCGAGGCTCGAGCAGAATAGAAATAGTAAAGATACTGATGATCTAATTACACAAGTAGCAAGCTATACACTTGTACACATTCTCACACTCACACACACGCACTCATGCACACACACCTTCATGCACTCATGCACACACTCACACACACACTCATGCACTCACGCGCGCACACACACGCACTCACTCACGCACACACATGCACACTCGCACACTCACGCACACACACACTCACGCACTCACACACACACGCTCACACACGCATGTACACTCATACTCACACACTCACTCAGACTCACACACACACACTCACTCACGCATGCACTCACGCAGTCACACACACTCACACACTCACGCACGCGCACACACACTCACACACTCACACACTCATGCACTCACGCGCACACACACACGCACTCTCACTCACACGCACACACTCGCACACTCACGCACACACTCACACACTCACGCGCTCACACACATGCTCACACACGCATGTACACTCATACTCACACACTCACTCAGACTCTCGCACACACACTCACTCACGCACGCACTCACGCAGTCACACACACACTCACGCACGCACATTCACACACACTCACGCGCGCACACTCATGCACTCACACTCACACATGCACACACTCACTCATGCACACTCACACACTCACGCGCACACATACTCATGCACTCACACACATGCACACACACGCTCACTCATGCACACTCACGCACACACACACTCACGCACACACTGGCGTCAGGCTGACAGCACATTCCTCTCAAATGCCCGGGGACACCCCTGAATGGGCCGCGTGTTGGTGACTCCATCCGCCCGGGCCCCGCCTGACACTTTCACGACCGGCACACGCTCACGTGGAACTCGCACAATCAAACGTACATTCTAAGAAAGGGGAAGTGACATCCCTACTTCATTTGGCTGTGACGGCTTTTCCAACGCACCACCTTGCTCATCTCACATACAACGACGCGTCTGGCACGGAAGGCAGGTGAGGGGGGTTCGGCCCTGCGGTCCTGGTCACCCGGCCGGTAGGCGGCCGCCCCACCCGCCGCCAGCACCCAGCCGGCCCGCCCTCCCTGCGGCCTCGCAAAATTCTTAAGAAGATTCAGGATCGCCAGAGCCGAATTTTCAATTTCTTCTCCAAACAGAACACTTAGGGTTTCATGATTAAAAATTAGATTTGGGTAGAAACCGGATACAGCGGGATATTTTAAAAGGACCAAATTCTGATTTCAGGGTGTCCTCCCGACACCCAGTTTCACTGAAAATCATTCTGCTCTTGGAGCTTGTCCATTTTACTTACAGGAGTTTTTGGAAGCACCGTGATTTTGGTTTTCGGTTTTCAGTTTTGGTTTTAAGTCCCTGGAGTGTGATTTAACCGGAGAGCAGAGTTTACTCGCTACATCTCACGTAAGGAGGTTAATCAGGGGAGGCCCTGGAACTCACTTCTCCACATACAGCTCCCCTGGCTCAGGGGACGGGGGGAGAGATGCCCTAAAACGCCCCAGCCCCCGGGGGGCGGCGCGCAACCCTGGAGGCCAGCCTGCAGGAGGCGGCGCGAGCGCCCCACACCCCCGCCGCACTCACCCGATGCGGATCTTCAGCATGCCCGTGAACAGCTCCGGGCTGTTGGCGATGACCCAGCCGATGTGGATGACCAGCTCCTGCTGGAGGACCGCCTCCCGCTCGTCATGGGCGTTGCACTTGTAGTAGATGATGTCCTTGATCACTCTCGGGGACAAGGGGTTGGAGATCACCTGCTCCTCGTGGCCGAAGGCGCCGAGGGTCACCTGGGGCGGCAGAGCTGTATTAGAAGCGTCCCCCAGCGACGGCGAGACCAAGGAGCACGTCCGGGGCCCCGGATGACGGGGCTGAAGTCAGCTGTGCGCCCCAGGGAACTGGGGGACGAACTGCTCCTGATGTCTGTTCTAGTGGCTCTCAGAGCACGGCTCCCTCCGGGGTCCGCGCGAGTTCGGGCTGGCCCAGGACACGGGCCGGGGAGGGAGCCAGCCGGGGGGCGGGGGGAGAAAAGCAGGAAGGAATGTAAGGGACGACCAAGATGAAATTATTCTCGTTGACATCATTCCTAGAAACTCCCAGAGGGACCTCAGAGCAGTCGACGTCATGGCTCGTCCACAACGTAGCACGTGAGAACGTGTCTGTCACGTCCTCTCTGGTTTCTCGCGGGGAGCTTCTTGCACTGTGACCCTTGCAGCGTTAGGCCGAGGTCACCCCGCGGCCGTGCAGCCCCCCCGTCCTGTCCCGTCCTGGCACGGCAGATGCCGAGACGCCTGCGGAGCGGGACACACGGGCTGCCCGTGAGGCCGGGAACGAGGAAGCACAGAGGGGGACAGCAACGAGGACCCCAAGCGGGGAGGGCTGCTGAAGCCGGCGAGGGGAACCCTGTGGTCGCGCCCTGTCCTCTGTCCTGGGCAGCCTGCCTCCCGGGGTCCAAGCCCCTCCCTGCTCCCCGTTACTATCGCCCCCATCTCCCGTGTCCCTAGAGGCGAGGGGAGAGCAAACGCGGGGTCCCAACTGTGAGATGGGGTGAAAACAGAGAACTCATCGTGGTTTATCCCACCATGAGGGGGACCCACCGCTGAGCCCAAGTGCGCTCACTTGCTCTAAAACACCCGTGTGAGATGAGGACGGCACGGGGAAAGCACACGGCTAAACCGAGGCATCCCTGCGGAGCTCGAGGTGACCCCAACGGGCTGTGTGGAAATGCCACTGGCGCAGCGAGCGCCAGCCACGAAGGCTCCGGGCTCGTCTCCTGGCTGGCGGGGGCGGGACGCGGCCAGCGGCTGCTCCACAGGCCCCCCGTGCACTCATCCCTGCTCTGTGACTGTCTCCAGGGAGACAGGCTGGCCTGGCGGGCAGTGGTCCAGCCGCGGCCCCAGTACGGGCTCTGGCTGCTGTCACCCCCAGCGCCAGGCGCCGTGGGCTGGAATTCGCTACGTTTCAGACCTTCCACTCGGGCCTGAGATGCAGGGAAGAGGAGCGGGCCGGAGCCCGTTCGCCGCCCGTCAGAGGTGACGGTGACACAGGCCCCTGGCCGGCGTGGGGCTGCTGTGAGGACGGGCAGCGGACGAGCCGCTTCCCGCACCCTGGCCGGCCTCGCCGATGAACGGGGATGGAAACTCTACCTCTCTTAAAAATTTGGAGAAACCAGGAAAAAAATAACGTGTGAAAGTGAATTATTTTGTTCCCTGCCGTCCTTTTTTTTCTTTCACTGCTATTCAATTCTACAGGAGAAAACAAATAACGTATTCTAACGTTTCCAAAGCTGGGCACCAGGATGAAATCCTTTCGATTTTAACGAGTTAGGAGCCCTGGAGTGGGAGCGGTGCGCTGGTTTCACGAAAGAGAATCAGAGCACTTCACAACACGAAAGCTCACCCCCTGGATTAGCGTTCAGGAAACACGGCAAAGCACACGTGGCCCCAGAGAGAAGGCAAGCACACGGCTGTTCACACCAAGCACATGGGTGTTCACACCAAGCACACGGGTGTTCACACCAAGCACACGGCTGTTCACACCAAGCACACGGCTGTTCACACCAAGCACATGGGTGTTCACACCAAGCACACGGCTGTTCACACCAAGCACATGGCTGTTCACACCAAGCACATGGGTGTTCACACCAAGCACACGGCTGTTCACACCAAGTACACGGCTGTTCACACCAAGCACACGAGTGTTCACGCCAACCACGCGGTGCCTCGGCCAGGCCAGCAGGGCGCAGGGGAAACACGACACGCGAGCAGCCATGGCCCCCTCTGCACAGCACACGCGGCAGCTCCGCTTGGCCCCGCCACCAAGTGTCACGTCAAGCCAGGTCCCGGGCGGGACACGCAGGGGACAGCGGGACAGGCCCTGTGCCCGGCCCTCCGGCGGCTCACGCCCACAGGGCTGAGCGGGACGGGGTCCAGGGCGGCGGGCGAGAACGGAAAACCGGGAGGGGCGGGGATGCTGGAGGTGGCCCTTTGAGGGCCGGCCGGCCGGAGCTGGTGCGAGGGGCAGGTGGCCCAGAGGGCGAGGGGCCTGGGAGCCACTGGCGTGAAGGGGAAGGGACGGCACGCCTGTCACGCTCCCCTGCCCTTGCCTCACCTGTCCTACACCTGCCTGGGTGCGTCCATTTCCCGCGTCAGCACCTCCGCTGGCCTCGAGCTAGCGCGGAGCTGGGCAGCGGCCCCGAGGTGCGGCCGGGGAAGACACGGCCTGCTTGGTGGCTGTGGCCCGGCGAGGCCAGGTCTGCGGGGGAGGGGGCCTTCGGCAGCCGTGGCCGGGCCGCTGTCCCCGCGGCGCGGCTGTGAGGGGCCCGGGACACGGAGGGGCCGCCAGACTGAGACTGCGACCGGGACCGGGACCGGGGGTCGGGGGCGTGTGAGCAGACACTTACCTGTTTGCCCTGCACTAAAACGTTAGTAATGGACGGGGCCAGGCTGTCCACTACTTTACTTAAGAGGCTCGCTGCGCGGCGCACCGCTGACCTGGGGGCAGAGAAGAGAGCAGGCCGGAGGGTCACAGTCCACCCCGCGAGCGAGGGCGCCCGACGGGGCACGCGGGGGCCGCGGCGGAGGGGCCTCAGGGACGCCGAGCGCCAGGCGGCGGTCGGCCCCCGGCCTCGCCTCCTCGCCAGCATCATCTGAGCCCGTCATCGACTTGAAAGAAGGAAAAGGAAGGAGGACGACTCCTGTGACGGGGAGCAGGGTAGGAGGAGGACCTGAGTGTCCCGAGGTTGCATCCAAGACTCATGATTAAATCTGTCACTGGCCGATGTCATCTGCTCCTACAATCGCTTTAAATTGTGCTTCTGTCGGCGCCTAGTTAACCAAACTCCTGGCTGAGGGGCTCGGGCAGGGCTCGGTTTAGGAAGTGACACAATGAGACACCGGCATTTACTTTTCTGGGTGAAGCCAGAGCGTTGGAGGAAGGAATTCACGCTGCTATTTTTACATTTCTGGAAACGTCTTAGACTATAAGGAGAAGAGATTGGTTTTTTCCTTCAAGCACAGCACATGCAATGTATAAGATTTCTCTTTTCCCTCAAAAGTAAAAATTCACGTGGAACTTTGCAATGGAAAACTAAAATTCAAGTGTAGGTTTAAACCGTTTTTCTTGTATCTCAGGATATTCATAAAAAAGTAAACCTATAAAAAAAAGATTTCTATTTCTTCATCTCAATATAGATGAAGCGGTAAAAACAAAATCCGGCCCCTCACTGATGAAGTTAGTGCAACAAACACATCCTCCTTTCGGAGAAGCATCCACTCACACGCCGTACAACCAACGGATGCTTCGTCCCCGGGGGAGTGCACAGAAGCCCACACGGCTCGGTCAAGCAGCTCGAGCTTTCGTGTCCCGTGCGCGTTACCTGTTTCCCGTGCACCAGTAAGGTGGTGACGTGGGGGGCTATAGAGGAGGAAAATTTCTGGGTGAACGCAGCCACGGAGCGCACCGCCAACCTGGGGGTGTCGGTGGGAAGCCAGGGGAGGGAAAACAGAGTCAGTGAACCTGCCGGGAGCGTGCGCTCTCCACGACCGAGGCGGCGCCCCACACGCTGCTGGTGGCTGCTCTAAGACGCAGGCGTGACACACGTAAGGCGAAGGCCGGCCTGAAAGCTCCATCCCCCGGCCTGCGGCCTTCCTGGGCCGACCACGGGTGGCGAAAATCTGAGGCTGAACCACAGGATTATCACAGGATTTCCGCTGGGTTGGGACGATATGTTTATTATAATCATAGAGCTGAAATACCGCTAAGGGGTTTTTTATTCATACCCTTATTTCAAAGATTAAAAACGTGGGGATCGCGGAGGTTAGGGAATTCCTTCTATTTCTTGAGACTTTTTTCAAAATTAGAAAATAATGGTCATTTAAAATCTATATACATCTATTTAAATGTTCCAAAATGTTAGATTCTGCCAGGAAGACGGTTAGAATCGCTTCGCAACGCGGAGAGCCGTGCATGAAGCAGACCTGCCCCACCGTGAGTCTCAACAGTGCTATCTCAACTTACCCACTTGCGTTTCACTCTCTGGGAAGAGACTAGCTCTGCGGGACACACTGTCATCATTATGCTTTCTCAGGTGGCACCTGCACTCACTGGGACTTATGCACTCACTGGGGGGAGGCAGCTGCCTGCTAAGTGCACTATTCACGCTTAGGATCAAAGGAACCCCTGGTCTCTGTGGCCTTTGTCCTGTGACAGCAGGGCTGTCCTCCCAGACGAAGAGGGGCCTGAAGCGCCTCTCTGGGGCAGAGGGGGTGTGGGGGGGAC
>PVKZ01005377.1:0-54585 GCA_004027375.1 Macroglossus sobrinus
GGGGGAGTCTATGGCTGAGAACGAGACCCCTATTTGTCTGATTAGCATAAGGCACGCCTCATCCGTGACGTCTAGACCCGCTCCTGCCCTCCAACTCTCCCTGCCCCGCTGGCCAATGAAAGGCCCGGATGCTGGAGGGACAGGGACGTCATGAGCCCCGCCCTCTTGCGGAGCCCCGAGAATCCGCCGCGTGATAAAGATGCAAGTTTCCGACTAGTTTACCCTTTGTTCTGGGTTACACACCAAGGCTTTTTTAAGTAAAGAAAGAAATTGTCAAGCAGTGTATACAAATTATATCATTTGTGAGAACAAAGTAACACTATGCGTGTGATGTAGACAGACGCCTAGATTCAGGTCACATCTCTAAGTTCTACTCGGCGTATTTTCCCTGCACTTCCTTCACACCTCCTTCCAATAGTATCCCAGGGACCATTCTTTCCTTCCCTCGCTATACACGATACAAGAAACGAAGCTTCTGAACAAGAAGTTGCTGGCTAAAATACGGGATAGAAAGATGCTCACTGGGTGAGGATTTTTGTCGTTTTCCTCTCACGGACTGAGTTAGACCTGACAGCGCGGAAGGGGCGGCGGGAGGAGGAAGCCGACGAGCAAGGAGGGGAGCAACTGGATCCCTGAGGATGCCCTTGGGTTGAGGGCGAAGATGACTCTCCCGGGAAGTGAACTCAGCACCAAGGTGACACAGGGAGAACCTTCCTTTCTTCCTTCGCCCCTTCCTCCCGTCCCGTCTCTTCCTTCCCCTCTCCCGATTCTCCCTCTATCCTCCCTCCCTCCTCCCCTCCCTCCTCTCCCTCCGTTAGAAACAGACTGGCCGATTTCGGCTGTTCCAGCCACCTAGTGGAGGGTACTTGTTATGGCAGCTTGAGCTAAGACACGGGGTTCTTTAGCCATTGGCTTAATTTAAGCAGCTTCTCTCATCTGGGCATTTCGGGGATCTGCCCCCGTTTTGTTCGTTTTCTGAAACTGGCACTCACAACCTGCTTTCTTTCCCCTTGAGGCTGATCTGTGACTTTAGAATGAGGACCGCTGACCTGGCTTATGATTTAAATTATAGGATAATTTACTACAGGTAAGAATGACGCAGGATTTTCTTGGATTTTTGAGCAAATTTAACAAACGTCAACCTAGAATGACCTCAGACAGCTGGGCTGATTCAGCGGGGTGTCTGTGCATTCACTCTAGCAGTACTAAGGTCTGAGGGATCTAATAAACCCCATACGCATTCTGCGGGGTGTCTGTCTTAGGGTGACTGCTCAGGAGACATTTTTACATGTTTTAAGTGCTACATCAGGTACCTACCATTTTTTTCCTTCCATGTTCGATGTGGGGCTCCTATCCAATCCTCCCCACAGGGCTCAGCACATTTCTTATTGGAATTGTGGTAAATTGGAAGACATTGGTGGTCATAACGACCAATTTTTTTAAAAAAAGACTGATCTCTGTCACATAGAAAGAATATAATTGACAAAAATTTAAAATATTGTAGAATCCTTTCAAAGGTGTATATTTTTTACAACTATTTTTAAGGCCCAGAGCTACTTTCTGACATTTCGCAAAGGGTGAAATACAATAACGGCTTTTAAGACTTTTCCCCAAAAGTAATTTGTGACTGGATCCTGACCAGATAGATCTGAGATATATGATGTCATATGTTGTGTGCTTTCGTAAATGTTATGTATGTATATAAAATGAATTTCTTAGAAGTCATATTTGAGTTCTCCATCGATTGCTGATTATATTATCAATGCCTACCTAC
The DNA here is from genome assembly GCA_004027375.1 of Macroglossus sobrinus. Lineage (NCBI taxonomy): Eukaryota > Metazoa > Chordata > Mammalia > Chiroptera > Pteropodidae > Macroglossus > Macroglossus sobrinus. Next base: position 1,775 of record PVKZ01005377.1, read on the forward strand.
CAGCCCTGGCAGCATTAGCGATGACGGGAGAATTGCTGGGTTGATGGAATAACCACGGGGCAAGAGGTCCTCAAATTTTGCTACTTTGTCTTTAAGTAATACTTAACGGTTCTGCTGGCTTGTCCCCGACTCTGCTGATTCTGCCAGCAAGTTGCCCCGTAGTGACAGCCAAAGGCACTGGGGAAAGCCCTTAAACGGACTGTGAAAACAAATGGTGCGGCCACGCCATCTACAGTGAGAGTAAGGCATTTCTGTCGATCATAGTTCAGGCATGAGTCTGTGGATGGATCTTTCTGGTAGTGGTGGTGGCTGTGGTGACTGGTTGTGGTTTTCATCCTTGCTGTTTCCATTTTTTTTTTTTAACTTTCTAAGAAATAATTGTCGCTCTTATGTTAAGTCTGGAAGGCGAAGGAACATAACTAAGAACTTTCCCCAGGGAATGTTTTAAGATCTTTATGTCAGCATTTATGAAATGACATATACTTTTCAACTAAGGGTTCTTAAAGTAAAATACTTGTATAATTTCGAGTCAGTGTTACAGAGCAATGGTTTCCATTTTCAGCCCACCTGGGTAGGAATGAGTTGGGGTGCTCCTGTAAGCAATGCAGGTTCTAGGGCCCCTGTACCAACTAAATCTCTTGGGACTGGAGCCCACAATGTAGCTTCTATAATCTCAACAGCTGGTTCTAGGGCATCCCCAATTTAAGAATCTCTATTTTTAGACCGGGGGTTCTTACAAAATAACGAAGAAGGAAACCTTTTCTTTTAAACTTAGACTTTAAGTGTGAGACCATGAGCTTCTCAAAGAGTGTTTGTCGTTCGTGTTCTTACACACTCAGCCTCGAGACGGGCAGAAAGGGAAACAAAGCAGGTGAAGGAAAGCTTTTTCATTTTTATGCACATTATGCTTTAATAGCCACCAGAAAAACTGTTCATTTCCTCTCACAGACGCCGTCCGCCAGCTATGTTGGCCTTCGATGTCACTGTAGCAACGTATATAAACATGTGTCGTACTTTTATACACTCACACATTCTAAAGCACTGTGGAGACACAGGTGAGGCCTTAGCACAACTGGGGGCCTCTCACGTGCCACCGAAAAGTGACCCCTGGTCTGCTTTACACTAGACTTCCGATGGGCTTGGTCTGGCCATTAGTCCCCAGTTCCCCAGAGGGAAGCTAGGACGATGGAAGGGGACAGTGTGTCTGGAGTGAGGTCAGCACACTTCGGAGGTCATACAAGAGTAGAAATAGGAGGCCCGAGGAGGCGTGTCAGATGGGGTCTGGGAGGCCACGGCTTTGGCCGTGTGGGTTCAGAGAACTCGGTGCTGCAGTGGAGGTGGCCGCTGGGCCGGAGCGACCCAGCTGAGCATCCCAGGCCAGGTGTGGCTCCGTGATCAGTGCTGACCCAGCCCCAGCGTCCAGCGGGGCACCGCTGCTCGGTCGTGTTGGGACCACGCGCCCCGTCCACGGGAAGCAGGGCCTACTCCCCGAGTGGACCTCTGACGCCATCGCTGCGGGGAGAGCCGCACCGCGCTGGCCCTGGACCCCGGGGCGTGCAGAAGCGGGGTCGCGGGTCCTCTACAGACTAGCACGCTTTGCTTAGCGCGGGCCTGAGTGACGTGGCCCCAAAGCGCAGGGCTGGCTCGCTGCCTTTCCCTGCCCACCAGGCAGTGACGGCGCCGCTGACCCCTCCTGGACCCCAGCGGGAGTCGGGGCGGGGGGCGCGGCCGCGGCTCAGCAGATAGCGAGCTGCTGCTGCGTGATGGGGGCGCGGGCCCATCCTTCCTGCTGTTTCAAGGACCTGCGGTGGCTCCGCTTCTGGCGTGGCTCCTGGAAGGCAAGGGTCACGAGACTGGAGTGCCCGGCAAAGCCCTGAGTGATTTCACCTGGGGACAAAAATAAACACACCAAGTAAGGGTCTGTTAGTGCCAGGCCCTCAGCTGCAGCTGGAGCGAGAGCTGAGTGGTGACGGGAGCCGGGAGCACGACAAGAAAGAGCCTGTTAAGAGGCTGAGCCGAGGGATGGTCTGCAGTCGGGGGGAGCAGCGGGGGCCGCCAGGTTAGAGGAAAGCGTCCTGCCACACGTGTGGTGAGACCTCGGCCCAGAGCCACCGCACACTCGGGGGGGCGGCACCCCACTGCTCCCTCTTCCCGGGCCGTTCACGCTCCAATTCACTTTGGAGCAAAATGGTGGCTTTTGTGATCTCTCAGGAAGAGAAGTGCTCCGTGTGACGCATGCACAGATAGAAACAGCCCGTCCTGCGGGGAGAGGACATTTCGCAGGGGAGTCCCCCGTTAAGTTTGTGTCCCATTTACTTGGGGCCAAGCCAGCAGGGACCTTGGAGAGCATCTAGGTCTAGAGCCACCTCTCACAGATGAGGGGCAGCGGGCTCACAGAGACGGAGGGGCCAGCCAAAGCCACATCGCCAGTTAGTGACAAGCCTGGGACCAGAACCCAGGCCTCGGGCCCTGGCCGGTGGCCCAGAGGAAGCAGAGAGGGGCCGTCCAAGCTGCGGGAAGCTGGCGGGGACGTGAGCTGGTGGGGTTACCTTTGGCGGGACAGGAATAAGGCTTTACAGAGGCAATCTTGTAACTGTTCTTCTAAAAAGGCTCAGGAAAGAGAGGAATGGTCAGAGAAAAACAAAAGGGAATTAGAATAAAAGAAAAAGCAGAGTCTAATCAGGACCCAGCCCATTCTGACACTGGGAGCAATATCCTCTCGGTTTGCAATTTAGATTTTTCTAGGCGTGTGTGTGCTCAGTTGTTTATGGCAAGGCTTTAAAATCCAGGTAGAGGTTTAGTTTCTGATTTTTAAGCCATTTCTAATACCTCAAGTTTTTCTTTAAAGTACTTGCCAGGGATGCATTAGCGTTTTAAGTAACCGTAGAGAATGCCTGCCATCCACATGGAATCTTTCTCTGTATATTTCGGTCTTTATGTATTATCAATTCTCTTGAGTCAATAAGACCCAATGTTTTCCTTTTGCGATGTTGCTTAAAAGAAAAAAGATACAGCGAAATAAAATCGCTGTTTTCAACCCGGCGAAGCTGATTTATTACGCTGTGTCTCGCTTTTATTCTTTTTCATAAAGTCGTATAGAAAACGCCAGAACGCCTAACTGGCCTTGGGATCCCTTTACTGAAAGCTAACTCAGAAGCAGGCTCCCACGTGTCCTCTGACCTTCAAGGGTCAAGAAGAAGGTTAAGTGGAGCAAAGAGAGGAGAGGATGGCCAGGAGAGGGTGAACGGGGTGTTGGGGGGAGGAGCTGCCTGGGGCGGGGAAGCTGAGGGCGTGGGGTCGGGGATGATGCTTGTTGAGGACTGGTGCCCCTACAGGTGGGCTAGAACCCGTCCTCTGGAAGGTGGGAGCAGGTCAAAGGTCACCTCCTGACTCTGACGACAGACGGTGGTGCGTTTGGGGCAGGAAGGCGGGAGCAGGTGGAGGGTCACCTTCTGACTCTGACGACAGACGGTGGTGCGTTTGGGGCAGGAAGGCGGGAGCAGGTGGAGGGTCACCTTCTGACTCTGACGACAGACGGTGGTGCGTTTGGTGCAGGATCCGTGGCCCTGACTGGTAACCCTGGTTTCCTTACCTCCAAATTCGTCCTTGCCTTCTTCAAGACGTCATGTGTCCTGGTCACTGAAACGACAGAACCGCCCCCGAAGGCAGAATTTACCAGCTGCGGCCATCCTTGCCCTGGGTGTGCGTTCCGAGGTGTGTCAGCCGCACCTCCTGCTGCCCCCACGTCCCCCTCCGTCCGCGTTCACAACTCCTCATGGCACAGGAGGTTCAGGGACCTCGCACCAGTCTGCCCAGGCCCCTAGCCTTTCGGGTCACACTGTCCACCCACAGCCCCGTGGGGCATCCGGACACCCTGCCCCCATTCCCGGGCTTGGGGGCACCCACACTGGCTGAAGATGAACTGCTCCAGGCTCTCCTTCTGCCGCGTGGCGCTCTGCAGACGCTCGGTGGTGCTCTGAAGGAGGTCCTCCTGCCGGGACAGCTTGGTTCTCAGCTCCAGAAGCTCCCTTTGCACCGCCTCTCCCTGGGGACCAGGAGCAGACACTTTGTCAACGGGCAGAAGTGCTTGTGGCGCTTCAGAATCTAAAATCAGACGACAGTGTTCTCAACCCTTTCTAGACGGGACGTCCTCCACAAAGCCCGTAAAACCCTCCAGCTGAGGAGGACGCCTCCGGGCGGGAGCCCCGAGCAGGGGGCACGGGGTGACCGTCCCGCTGCCCGAGGGCACCCGACTCCTGGCCACTGAGGCTCCTGGCTGTGGACAACAGCTCGGATCTCGTGCTGGCACCAGTTCTATCACTGGGCATCGCGAGTGAGACCCGGAACTTGGGGACATTATTCTTGGGGGGACAGGGCTGGCCCGAGACAGCCCGCAGTGTTGTAATACCCTGTGCCAACCTCAAGACGGCAGAGCACCCCGTCTCTCGGAAATAGCATATTTGGGTCCCATAAGGTGTCAGTGTGAGTCTGGAGCTAGAAGCCCTGAGGGGACCCCGAAAGTCGCCTGTCCAAGGTGCCACCAACCAGAGGACAGGCCTGAGAGCGCCTGGGGTGGCTGACCCCCCCACGTGGATTGACGTGATGAGGTGGATTCCAGCGGGTGGCTGAAGGAGCCTGGCTGTCTCACGGGGACATTCCCAGGTCTCGCTTTGACAGCGGGGCCCTGGGGTGGGGGTAAGGGCAGGTGGTGCTGCTTTAACATGACCCTGAAGTTCGGCTCAGCCCCACTGCAGACAGCGAAAGACCCTGGACGGCTGTGGTCGCCAGGGCTCTCCTGCCTCTGACACCCCCCTTTCCTCTTTAATCTCTTATCCTGGGGGTCAGGGGAGGGGCGGGGAAGGAGAAAGGATGGAGTCAGAACGTCACTGGAAGCAGCCACCATGGCGAGGGGTCCCCTCCGTCTCCACCAACCCCAGGGCTCCTGGTGGCAGGACCTGCAGGCCTGTGGGCGGGCGGGAGGAGCAGGACGGTGACCCGGGGAGGAGCCGGGAAAGGACGCGGCGCTCACCGCTTTGCCGGAGCCGGAGCCGGAGCCGGAGCCGGGCAAGGCCGCCCGCCAGAACACGGTGAGGAGCGAGGCCGCCTCGTCCAGCGCGCGGTGCAGGGCGCGGGCGCTGCCGCGCAGCTCGCGGACGGCGTCGCCGGCCAGCACCTGGAAGGGGGCGATGCCGCGGGCCTCACTGGGGCCGCAGGGGCCCCTCCGTTTCTCTCGCGCACGGGGCTCAAGCCGCCTCGGCGAGCGGGGCCCAGACACGGGCGGGCTCGCACGCACCCCTGCGGCCCTCCCCTGACCCAGAAGCCGGGCACCCCCCGACCTCCGCGGTGCCCACCTGGTGCCCGCTCCCCCCGCGCTCCCTCCAAGCTTCCGGCCCCGCTCCCCGCTCGGAGCTCCCCAAGGGGAGCACGCCACGCCACTTGGGCACTTCGAGTCATTCGAATTAACGTTAAGAAAGAGCAGGTGCAAGAAAGACCCACGTTTGTCCCCATGGAAGCAGAAGGTCACCCCCTCCGCCCCCACGCTCAGTGTCCCCCGGTGTCAGGGCGGGAGACACCGCGACAGAGGGCATCCGGGCGGCCGGAGAACACACAGACCCGGTCACTCCGCCACCACCCCGAGCCCGGGGCCTTTGTGCCTCATTGTCACGAGTGTGTTGTGTCTTTGTCTAGAGCTGCTTGCCCTTGGTCATTCTTACAGCCTGTATCTTGGAGGCGCCCCCATGAAATTAAATTTGTTTCTCCCCTATTAACCCGTCTTAAGTCATTTAACAAAGAGCCTAGACGGGGAGGGGGAAGCGTTTTTCCTCCCCTGCGGTCCCCCAGTTTCACTCTGTGCCCCCCCGCCCCGTCCTTCCCTGAATCACACGGTGGACCTCGGGTGGCCTGAGCACGTGTGGCTCCGGGCCGAGGTGCCACTCCGTGCTCCCAGAATGTCGTCCTCCTCCACCGAGAACCCGAGCGCCCCCTGCAGTGCCCTCCGGGAACCGCGGCTTCCTCCCCGGAGTGGGGGGGAACCGCTGCTCCCGCATCCCGGCCCCGCACGCCCAGGACGACCCTGCTCTGCGGACACAGGTGCTCGCGCGCGCGTGTGTGTGTGTGTGTGTGTGTGTGTGTGTGTGTGTGTGTCTTCCTCCCCAGTGTGGGGCCCCGGGGGCGGGCCTGTCCTGGGTGTCCCTGCGTCTCCGGTGGCGCAGACCACGCAGCGCCTGGTGCCTGGTCCCTCCACGGTGACGCCCCCCAGGACTAAAGGGTGCTCGGCACAGGCCACTGGGTGCGGACGCTCACAGATGCTCTAGCGACAAGGATGAGGACACCGCACAGGCTTTGGGGAGATTCTGGGCGGGCGTGGGGGCGGGGGGGGACACCAAGGCAGCCGCATCTGGAGCAGAGCAGAGCTGACAGCGAAAAGCGGCAGCGCTGGAGAAGAAAGGCCTGACGCGGTGTAGACGGAGGAAGCATCCTCCGCTGGGGTATACAGCGCGTGAAGGTGAAGAGGGCGAAGGCGCTAGAACCGGAAGAAGGAAGGGCCCAGGGAACGGGGGCACCTGCGGGCTATGCTGTGCTCACCTCTGTGCCGTGAGCCGCCAGGCCCGGCCCCGCGCCGGCGGACCTCACGAGGGACGCGATCTTCAGCACCAGCAGCCGGCCCTCCCCGATCTGCCGCGTGAGGGCGCTGTAGTCGTCGACGTGGCCGATGACGTGGCGGCCGTGCTTGTTGGCGAAGGAGCCGTCGGTGGCATCGCCCTCCAGCTTGGGAGGGCTCTTGGTGGCTGGAGGGGCCTCCAAACCCAGCTCTGGAAAATAAAAAAGCCACAGCAACACAGAACCCGCGGTTACTCAGTCATAGCATCCATCCCAGAGGGTTACTCAGTCATAGCATCCATCCCAGAGGGACATCGGCTGGTGACAGAGCCGGGAACAAGAAGGGCGGTCTTGGAAAGTGCGGGTGTGGCATCCACAGATATCCTGGGTTCTACATTTTTATAATCGTTCTTACGTCATCTCAACGATTAAAGTGCCAGGTTGGCAAATCTTGTCCTTGTTGACAAATGAAATATTCAAGACAAACGATACTTGAAAGTTTTTTAATATCTGAGTTTAGGAGACACAGACAGGAAATTCAGCTGGATACAGAGAGTGCTTTCCAGAGGGGAGAGCTCACAGCGTGATGGAGCAACAGCACAGCGAAGGAGGGAGAATAAGGGTGGGAAGGGCGGCCACAGAGGGAGCAGTGGGCGGGGCGAGAGGCCCCGGGGACACGCAGAGGAAGGTCTCGGATTCAGATGGGCACACAGAGGACCAAACGCTACGTGCACTGACTTCCCATCGTCAGTCCCCTCGTCCTTCAGCGGCCACATTTACCATTTGCCTTACTGAAGACGGCTGTCTCCGAGCCAGGAGCGGCGGCAGGCGGGCTGGGGAAGACCAGAGCTGGGTTCATGCCCACATCCCGAACCGGTGGGGAGGCGACCGAATCTGGGGGATCGAAGACAAGAAGGATTTTCAGGACCCTGGACACACCGCGCACGGAGCCGGAGCTCAGCTTCGTCTTCACCACCGGAGACCTGAGGCAACGTGCCTCCCCCTGCGTGCCTGTCACCCACACGCTGGGGTCAGAACAAGAGCACGTTGGCCTGGAACGAGCAGGGGCACCTTTACCCGAGGGGCGCTCTGTGAGGGGGCAACGCCTAGTTGAAATGATTAGGGATATTTTTCTAACCCCCGCTTATAATATGATTTTGTATGTAGTATCTATTATGAGGCCTCGTAACTAAATATAAATATGCATAAATTTATGTAGAATCTATGTTAAAAATGCTGAATCAGGGAATGAATGGACTCATGGGTCATTAAACCCAGCATCCTCATCACCATTCTGTTGAGGAATTAATCCTGGAAAAAATGCAGCCGTGTGAGAAGAATAGGAGACGGAGCCCCAGCGAGGCAGAGACACCCCGTTAGTGGCCAGGAGGCACCCCACAGCGGCGGAGCTGGAAAATACCGCAGAAGCGACAGAAATGCTGCCGCCCGGGCGAGCGTGGCTTGGAGCTTGCATCCCGGCTCAGGCGGGTGAGGCGGGGGAGCGTGGCTGCGCCGGGCCAAAGCCTGGTCACCGGGGCGGGGGGAGGAGGAGGCTAACTGAGCACCACCATTGGGGTGGCACGAAGCTTCCTCCCAACACAGGCCAAGTGGCGTCTACCCGCCATGCTGGGCGCGATGGTCTGGTCCCCACGCTCTGGTCCCCACGCTTTCTTGGTTAATGGCCATGACGTGATCAGGGAGCAACACCTTCGTTTGACAGGTGATGTCACCGTCTGATCACTGAAAATCTAGCAGACCCCCCCCCCCCCAAAATAAGGACTGACATGCTCAGGGAAGAGCAGGCAGGGGGCGCTGCAAGCTCAGGTGTAGAGAACCGTGAGCAGAAGTGGTTTCTGGTTAGAATAAAGTTGAGGATGTGGCCCCAGAGATGAGCAGAGATGAACTCAGTGGTGTATCGAAAGGACAGGAAGAAGAGGAAGCAGAAATGAACGCGCAGAGACTGGGGCGTGGGGGCAGCGTTGACATTCACGTTAAAACTGGGGGAAGTGAGACGATGATGAAGGATGTTGGGAAGAAAGGCAGAGAACGGGGTAAAAGTTTCTGTCCGCAAAGGTGGGCCGGGGGGCCGGGGGCTGAAGGGGATGACGACCACCCCTGACTTCCTCACAGCCCCAATTTCTGTGGGGGCAGGAACGTTCTGCCACACGGCCAAGTTCCCCACCCCCGGGAAAGGGGAGCCAGGCAGAGCGTCTGGGAGGCCTGCAATACTGAGATAAGCAAGGAACGGACTAGAACATTCCTGGTCCAAATCCCGGTCGGTCTCTTAGCTCCTGTCAGCCAGGGCCTCGATGCCTAAGTGTTGTCCTGTGAAACACAAGAGGAAAACCTGCCCTGCCTCAGATGAAATTATTTGAAAAACTGTTTGAAAACCTATGATGAATTTTTAAAAACACTCCACAAATACAAGGACTAGATACCAACATACACAGCTGTTAATTGTTGAGCGATTCTTGTGTCAGGCACTTGTAAATTATAACATTTAGTGATCCGAAGAATCATATCAAGTAGATAGTGTTGTCGTCCGCATCTTAAAATTGGGGAAACTAAGGCTTAAACACAGGGGAGTTGAAACACCCTGCCCAAGGCAAACAACCTGTAAGTGGCAGGTCTGGCCTCCTGAGTCCCACACTGTCACTCCCGCTCTGGACTTCACCCCTGACCTTACCCCTGACCTTGAGGAGCATGGACGAAGCAAGACTGTCCCTTCCACCAGATATCCCGGCGACCTCCCTGCCGGCTCAGGGCTTCCTGATGCCCTCTGCCTGCCTACCTTGGAAGAGAGGCTGCGTGCCGCCAGGGTCAGTGCTGGCTGCCACGTCGTGGCTGGTGGAGCTGGGGCTGAGGCTGGCTTTGCCGCCGCCATCCAGCTGCTGCTCCAGCCGCTGCCGCAGGCAGTTGTTCACCTGAATGCTCTGCTCCAGCTGCCCCCGCAGAGCTCGGATCTCTGTCACCAGGTGGCTCAAGTCGCTGCTCGAAGGGACCTGGTGACAGGCGTCCCAGGCGTAAGCTGAAAGGAGGAGACAGAGGCGGGGCTGGTGACAGCGATCCACGTATTTCCACGCATTCGTGAGCACACTCCTCTATGACAGTCCCCTCTGCGAGGACCCCACTGCCATCTCAGCGTCCTGGGCCACACGTCCGTGATGGAAAGGTCACTTTCCTTGTGTGTGGCCTGGCACACACTGAGAGGGCACACGCCCCAGTGCGGAATTTTCCTGAGGCTCGAATTACCCACGTGCATCTAGAGGAGTCTGGCCAGCAGATGAGGCCGAGCCCGTCACTTGGCCTCCATGTTGACCTAAGGCCTGCCCCCACACCCCGCCAGGCCCCCCACACCCTGCCAGGCCCCCCTCCCACCCCGCCAGGCCCCCCGACCGCTCACAGCTCCTGACACAAAGCTCTCCTCCGGGCACTGGGCTCCTCTGAGCCTGCACTCCCACCCCCTGGCTGTCAACATAAGCCGCCCTCTCACCCCGCTGTGCCCACCCCGTGATTCTTCACGTTCCGGTCCACCTTCCCGTCAGTGAATTAGGAAACGCAACCAGGTTTTATGAAAATTCAAACTTGGCTGAAGAGTGAACATTCTTCATATAATAACCCACATTGCTCATGGCACGTTCAAACATATAAACCAAGGATGTTTAAGGGCGGAAGGCTCAGGGAGTCAACACGCCGTCCAAGGCGAGAATTGCTTCTGTGCACCGCTTGACAAAGCCTCCCCTTCTCCTGAAATGGGGTTGGGCGGGGAGCTCACTCCTTCACAAGCTCTCGTGGGAGGGCAAGTGTTAATTATGCACCGATCTGAACACCACTGCCCTCGTGCATCTGTGTTTCCACCCCACTCTCACGTCCTTAGGCCCGTGGATGCCGCAGGCCCAGGCCGCCCGCCTGCGTTTCCACCACTGATACTTCAAGTCAAGCTCAGGGTTTTATTTTTCCTCTTTGCTAAATTTTACTTCCTTGACATCAGCCTCTGTTCCAGCCAGCCCGCTTGGATTTAACTTTACATTTAGAACACGCTCCCGCATTTGAAGAAAGGTGGGGAAATGGAACAAAATGCTCAAGTATCAATTATTATTTCAGCAGGTGGCAAAATTTCTTAATAGGAGAGTTTAAAATTTACATCTACGCTTGAAATTGAGGTCCTATCAATCAGTGGCATTTCTGTAACTTGTTCTGTACGTTGTCATCTTCTCACAGGCTGTCTGCTACTCCGGCTGCATGGGGTAAGTGTGTCCTAGTTAGTATTCAAGACCTTTTCAAATGATGATGCCTTTTAGATAGTTCTTTGTATTTAAAAAAAAAAAAATCACTGTATCATCTGGACTCGTTTCTGGCTATCCAGGTGAGTGAAGTTTGGCTCTTGTGACCCATTTTTAAGGATGTCTAGGCTGGATCTCGCTCATGTCACCAGACTCTGGGGCTTTGTGTATGAGAGCTCCCCTCTTCTTGTTGGGTACCCCAGGCCTGGCTGGGGGTTCTTCTGAGACAGAGCTCTGCAGCTTTTCCAGATCTCCACAACTCCCGAGCCAGAGACCTCACAGGGACCCCGGGCAAGGACGGGAAGCCCGAGGGGTGGGGGCAGGGGGTGCACATACCTCTCAGCCCCTGCCTGGATGTGCCGTGCAGCGCCTCGTAGATCTGTAGCTCCGACTGGACGGCCTGGAAGAGCTGCTGCTTCTCGTCGCACTGCTGCTGCAGGAGGGCCAGCTTGTGCTGCAGCCTGCGGAGGGCGGGGGTGCGGGTGGGGGGAGGGGGATGGCGGCCACATCAAGGCTGTCAGCGGGGAGCCCACAGTTGCATCATGGAGTTTTAGCCCTAGCTGTCAACTTGGGGGTCACGAAGACCATGGCTTTGATTTTATAGATGTGGACACAGAGGCTCGGAGGGGGACAGTCACCTCGCGTGCTGTCCTGTCATTAGCTACGTCAGCTAGGACACAGCGGCACTGTATGCTCACTGCCCCTCCAGTGTTCTGTTCGTGCCGACAAGCAGGGACAGGGTCCGTGCTGGGGACTAGCACTGAGACTCGTCTAGACGCTTCCTAGGTTGTGCTGAGACCCATGTCCTACAGCTGGAAGCATGAGACTGTCCCTTCTCCAGGAGCTGACATGCCGAGGCCCTCTATAACAGGGTTTTACTTCTCAGCTTTGGAATGAGAAAGGCATTCGCAGAGAAGGCCTTCCTTCCACTCGGAGTCACCCCTAAATCAGGACTAGCAATGGGGAGACAGGGTTCCAAAAGGGATCCTTAACCGTCTTGCCAACATCCCTTCTTCTAAATCTAAAAACGGGCCCGGCCGCCTTCCTTCCTCAGGGGCTCCGCCGACCTGGAGTCTTTCTCCCGCAGGGACAGCCGATCCTCCTGGAAACGCAAGACCTCCTGCTGCTTCTCCTTCAGGTCTCCCAGAAGCTGCTGCCGGTTCAGCTTCTGCCGCTCCAGCTCCGCCTCCAGCTCCTGAAGCCTCGACTGCGAGCTCAGCAGAGCCTCCCTCAGGCACTCTGTTTCCTGGGCGTGCTCTGGGGAGCAGAGCACAGGGCAGCAGGAAGATGAGCCCGAGCACACCCATCCTGGCGCACAGGACTGGGGCAGAAGGCAGGACAGCTTATGCCGCACAGCCTGGGGATGAGGGGACCCCCATCTCCGCAATGCCTTTGGGCCTCTGACTTAATAAAACTACCTTGCTTGTAGAGAAAACACTCTGATTTCTAAGAGTATTTTCTAAGAGCTCACGACCCTCTGTGCCATAATCCATTCCTGAATTTTGCCGGAGACCGACGTTAAGGTTTCCTGTCTACAGGTGCTAGTATATATTATTGTCATCGTTTTGAAAATTGGGACAGCTTTTCTTTTCCAGCGTGCAGTGGCTCTCTGATCTCCATAATGTCTCAGAAATTACGGACAGGGACGCTGGGAATAAGACTGCAGATGCCATGAGTCCTCTGGGGTGGAATTTACTGGGGCCTGGCAAATTATACTCATTGAGATCTCTTCCTATTGTCTCACCTGTGCGGTCTGCTCTCGTCTTCCCAGGCATGCAATGCTAGGTTAGTAGTTCTGCCTTTTCTCTTATCTATTAACTTTTGTTATCATCTTTCCCAAGCAGTGAGCTTTGCTCTCACATCTTCTGATTTGGAAAGATCTGTTGAGGTCTTTTTTCCTTTCCCACAAGCATCCTTTCATTCTGGGCTTAATCCTTTTGGACACTAGTCTTAGTCTTTTGTGGTTATTTGATAAATATTTGTAAATAAAGATAATTCATTATCGATTGTATTTTAATTTGATCAAGTCAGTGAACACTAAATCGGCTGCATCCCAGGCCACACAGGGGATGGTCCCACGGGGGGACAGGTCTGGGAAGGCCCTGGAGGACACTCTGCCAGCACCTGCGGATGTGAGGACTCTGCTGGCCAGAGAGGAGCCTGCGTGTGAGTGAGGGGAGGGGCGAGGAGACATGGGGACAGCTCGGGGGCCTGAGAGGCTGCGTCGGAGCCCCCATTCCTTTCTCTCCTGGTTCAAATCAGCTGTGAGCTGCGGGGAGGTAGAGCAGACACCTAACATGTCCAGCGTGGCAGGGATGCCCTCATGTACCTGCAGGTGGGTCTGCATGGTGGGGGGTTTCCTAGAACTCCACATCCCTGCCGCCCGGAAGCCTGAGGGCCCGCAGCTGGGACCTCTGGGGGTGCAGCCCTTTCCAGCCTGGGAATAGCTCCCCGCATTTGGAGTGGGTGGATCTGGGTAGCTCAGTTATTTCTGCATCCTCCCTTCACTTCTCCAGGCGGTGATGGGTGTGGTCAGGCAAGAGAGGGACCGGGGAGCGACTGCAGTGTGTGGCTCCCGGCCACCCACCTCTGGACAGGCGACTCAGCTGAGCCTGCAGGCTCTGGTTCTCTTCCCGAAGCGCCCTGTTCTCGCCGTGCAGCTGCGGCGGCGCGGCCTCCGGGCCCTGACTGCAGAAGCTGGAGGCGGCCCCTGGCCCAGAAAGCGAAGCAAGTCACACACGGGGTGCGGGACAGCCTTCAAAAGGTGCCGTCCCCTCTGGCTCTACCGGGGGCCACGCACATGACAAGGGCCCAGAGTCTGAGGGGGGACGGGGCATGTGAGCAGAAGTCAGGTGACTCTGGGGACCGACTTGGCCAGTTCAGCTGTGCGGAAAGCCCCTCTCTGTGCTGGGGTACAACATCTGGGAAGTGGGGGGAACTTGGCCTTGTAGGCCTTCGGCTGCTGCGGTGGCAAAGCCCAGGGCAGCGCTGGAGCCTGCGGCGCCCCGCCCACGGGCCCGCCCTCCGGAAGCACCCGGCGGGGCCCAGAACCCGGCCGCGGGTGGGGGTGGGGGGTCCGCCTACCGCCGCCGCGGCCCGTGGCGCTCAGCCGCTGCTCCAGCTGCTCCCGCAGGCGGTCGTTGGTGCCGATGGACTCCTCCAGGCGCTGGCGCAGGTTCCGGATCTCGCCCAGATGCTCTTCCAGCAGGTCGGCCCCTGCAGCCGCCCCGCGGGACAGGAGAGAGGGTGCGGGGTCTGGTCACCACGGGGCCCCGCGGGGCCTCTCGGGGAGACCCCTCGGCACCGCCACCCTTCTGCCAAGCGCGTCCGCTCACGCAGGCACCCGGAGCGCGGGCGCGTCGTTCGAAGCATCAATTGGCTCTCGAGCCAGGGACGACCCGGTATCGGGGGTGCTGAGCCCGGCTGAGCGGAAGCGGGTTTCAGTATCAAGTGCGCAGGGACCCGTGGAACCGGTGAGCGTAAGGCAGCGCCGTGTGGTTTAGAAATATAACTGCAGGCTGTGGGCAGGGCCCGCTTAGTATCCGGAAAGGTGCAGCCACCTCCGAGTGTGACTTTGAGTGTGACAGGGAAGGCCTCATGCTACCATCACACCTCTCCTCTTACTGATAGCTGACTGCACACTCTTCAGTGAGGGACGAAGCCTTTAGCCAGAAGGCCTCAGGTGAGAAAAAGGTGCATGACATAAACTCATCCTGTGCGGTTAATGAGCAGTCCTGAGCACTGCCCTCAAATCACCTTGAATATGGAAGGAAGGAAGGAAGAAAAGGATGAAAGGAAGGAAAGAAGGGAGGAAGGAGGAAGGAAGGAAGGAGGAGGAAGGAGAAAGGAAGGAAAGAAGGGAGGAAGGAGGAGGGAGAAAGGAAGAAGGAAGGAAGAAAGAAGGAGGAAGCAAAGAGGAAGGAAGTAGAAGGAAGGAAGGAAGGAGGAAGGAAGGAAGGAAGGAAGGAGGGGGCGGCCTGCACTGATCTAGGGACCTGAAGGCTGATCAGAGAGGACCCGGCAGTCATCAAAGAAAGAAAAAAAGATGCAGAAAGGGAGGTGGGAGGAGTGCTCATGACAGACTGCGTCTCCTGCTCCATTTTGCTTCAGGCTCAGTCTTTTGCTGAACATTACAACCGTCTCCCTGTTGGGGCCCAGCTGCATCCCACACTCACCTGTTCAGCTGGCCTCTCCCCTTGGGCGATGCCCCCCTCCCGCCCCGTGGAGCTCTCCTCTCCGGTGTCACTATGGCCCTTTCGTTTTATCCCCACCCTGTGAGCCCGGGAACTAGAGGAGAAATGGCAGAAGCCCCGCCCGGGCGGGAAAGAGGCAGACCCAGTGGGATCCCACCTCACGGGCTGCCCTGCTCGGCGGCTGCGCGATTTACCTGTGGGTTTGGAGTGAAGCTGGCACACGGAGGAGCCTGAGGACACGTCCCCGGAGACGCTCCCTCTCTGAGGCCTCATCATATCCCACTGGCCACTGCAGCCCAGGTACCCGGGCGCCAGGATGCCGCCCAGTTCCGCGGTGCCCCTGCCCCGGGGGAGGGCGTGGGGCTGGGCGGGGTTGAGGTAGTGGGAAGAGGTGGCTTCTAGATGGTTGTTTGGCAACGCAGCAGCCGGGGAAGCAGGATGGACGGTGCTGATACCTGGGCAGAAAGAAGCGGGCGTGAGAAACAGCATCGGGAGGAAGGAGCTGCGAGGAGGTGTGTGACTGCTGGGGACAGACACTCAGGGGGCCTGTGAGACGCTGGAGATCACAGTCCCCCGTGGAATGCCCATTAGATGAGGCCGGAACCTGAGGCTGTCATTTTCACCCATGCATTGGCCAGCACGAGGCGCCAAGGGGTGGGGGATGACAGGTAAAGTATCTGAAAGTCACCAGTCACGAAAGAGAAGTCCAGTGGCCCTGCTCCTGGCATCCCCTTATGATTCGTCACGACAGAGCCGGGGGAAGTTCCCGAGTGGAACTCACGCCCGAAGCCAGGGGCCAAGGGCGTGATGGGCTCGAGCACCGAGCAACCTGGGAACGGGGATGTCTGTCTGCCTCTGAGCTCTTGCCTCCCCCGGAAGCTAACCGGGGCTGTCAGAGGAGAAAAGGGACATGAAAGGCAGCTAGGAACGGTGGCCCCACTCCCTCCAGACGGAATGGGTCTCTGCTGAGGCTGGAGGAGATTCCACACAAGGTCGATGGTGACCTGGCCCTCCCCCTCCACGATTCAAGGGACCGCGCATGTCAGCGCTCTGCCTAAAGAATCACTGACGACCCCTCCACGCGGGGAGGCGGGCCTTTCACTTCATCACGGATCTCACGGATCTCGTGAACTCGTGGGTCCTCCCTTGTGCATCATCATCTCTGCTTCTAGGCAAAAAGGAGCCCCCAGCTCGGGGCGGGGAGACAGACAGGGGTGGGCAGGGCCGTAGTTCGGATGCCCATATCCAGAGGGCTGCTTTCTCCGGGGATAATGACCTGGGCAGCGGAGGGAACGGGCTGCTCCACCCACGCACACGGAAGTGAGGGTGTCATTTCCTCCGCCCGAGCAAAGCTGCTTTGAGGGGGAGCTGCGCTTAGCACCTGCCGATTTTTATCTCCGTTCGTAATTGGTCCCCAAATCTGGCTACATGCTGGACTCACTGGGGACAGTGCAAAAAAAATTAAATATATATATGTATATGTGAGTGTGTGTGTATGTGTGTGTATGTATGTATGTGAATGTGTGTGTGTGCGTACACACACACACTCACACTCACACACACACACACACACACACACACACACACATACACACACACCTGGACTCCCCCAGAGACTTTGCCTTGATTGGTAAGGGGCACAGCTTTGACCTCTGGCTGTTTTTAAATCATCCCGGGTGATTCTAACAGGCAAAAAAGTTCGGGAAGTGTTCTCATGGGTCTTTCCCTCCTCAGTTTACCAAACACAGATGTTCATGAGGGTCCCTGGGAGTTAAAGAGGAGGAGGAAAAATGTAGGCATCTAAATTTTAGTCATGAGTCAATGAAGATGTGATTTCCTACCTCTTTCCTACCCGCCTCCAACCCTGCCCCCAAACAAGGCCAAGGAGGACTCAGTGGCTGGTGACAGTCAGCGTACTTTTTAACCA
The DNA here is from genome assembly GCA_004027375.1 of Macroglossus sobrinus. Classification (NCBI taxonomy): domain Eukaryota; kingdom Metazoa; phylum Chordata; class Mammalia; order Chiroptera; family Pteropodidae; genus Macroglossus; species Macroglossus sobrinus. Next base: position 18,778 of record PVKZ01005377.1, read on the forward strand.
AGGTTCCGGGAGGTTCCAGGTCCATCGCTAACAGACTCCCCGGCCACACAGTACACAGCACCATGCAGTGCCCTGCGCCATGCAGACACCGGACTCTCACACAGGGAGGCTTCGGCACCACAGGGACCTGGGAAGCCGCCATGCACCACGGCCGCACGGAAGCGTGGTTCGAAGCAAACAAGGCACGCGGGTGAGCGATGGTCCCTCGGAGCAAACCGTGCTTCCAGAGAGAAAACGAGGGCTGCCACCGTCCCTGCCCCCTCCGCAAGGCCGGGACCCCCACAGTCTGGTCGATGGCACAGACTGGACAAGTAAAGGGAAAAAAAAGTACGCTAGAGAACACTTCTGCCATCCTGGCCTGGGACAGGTTTGTTGCCCATCAGTTGTTGGTAGCAGAACTGCTGCAGCAATAGGTTCTAGGTGAGGGACACCAGCACCCACCACTGGTCTCTGGAGAGAGAAGTGACGGAAGCAGGGGGGCCTCCAGAACCTGCTCGGCTGAGCTCGGCTCGCGACAAAAATGGCGTTAATGAAAAGGTTACTGGGATGCTGGGTTAAAAGGTTAAAAGGATGCTGGGAGCAGGACACCTGGATACAGCCCATCTCTCCACTGACTAGTGACCTGGAGCAAGCGACTTTGCTTCCCTGAGCCTTGCTCCCGCGCACACAGCCGGGTGAGGCTCGGAGGCAGGCCGGCTGCTCGTTGCTAGGGGAGGCGGGAGGGCTGAGCCCAGCGAGCGGAGAAGCAGAGGGGAGAGCCTTACACTCTGCCGCCTGCAGAAAGGAAGACACACACGAACTCTCCCCATTTGTTTGTTTTTAAGCACTGCTAGAGAACAAATTCATCATGTGAGGTTCTTTCCTCATTTTTTTCTAAGCTATGAGTGATCACACACGCAAAGCTTTTTATGACGAGGCATCCGGCCACGTATATATAAAACCCTCCCTAAGAGACGACTGTGTGTGGTCTGTGGATTCGGTGACATCAGCTGTGAACCCCGGGGATCCCGGCACAGGACTCAGATCAGACATCACAGCCTGTGCTTCTCCTTCTGGACACCCACGTGTCACCTGCCCAGGGGCAGCAATGAACCTGGGATAGGAGGAAGGGCTTTGTCGCTCTGCCTTTCTGCTCCCCGCCTGATGACGTCAGCACCTGCCTGATGACGTCAGCACCTGCCCTCGATGAAAAACATTTCACGCAGGAGGACACGAGAGCCACAGGGCAGGACGGCACAAACGTGGCCGTCTTTCTCGTGGCCGCCCCACCCTGCAGAGGCGGGCGCAGACGCGCTCTCCCCTTCCTTGCCTGTAAGCACCTCGCAGGTGCGTCGTGCCCCCGCCTACTTGGGGGCACCCCACACTGACAGTGGGGGTGGGGGGGGAGACAACCGGGTCGAGGGCCTGGCGAGCGTACAGACCTCTTCACAGATGAGACACACACATTTACAGAAAAGCAAGCGGAAGAGTCACCCTTGCAACGTCCACGGGTCACACGGACCCTTATGCTGTGTTGTCAAACTCTGTCATCAAGCCAAAGCCATGCAGAGCCGCACGGGCGGGGCCGCCACGCGCCTTCGCGCGCAAACCAGCGGGAGGGGCTCACTTTCTCCCAGCTGCCTCCGCAGCATCTGCAGCTCCTGCTGCGCCTCGGCCAAGGAGACCGCGGGCGCCTCGCCGGAGCCCAGGGGGGCAGGGCCAGCGGGGCGGAAGCCGGGCGGAGCCGCGGGCGGCGGAGCCTGGGGGAGGCTCCCCAGCGCGGGGAGAAAGGGAGAATGAAGGCCTAGAAACAGAAAGTCGGGGAGAAAGTGGACATATCGTTAGAGAGAAGGGGAGAGAAAGGAACGAGTGAAAAAACGGAGAGGATAATTGTTCCAGGCCCAGCGGTCCCCGTGGGGAGGCGGGGGCCGTCCTCCAACGTGGTGCTGGCTGGGCCGGCTAAGAGTGATCCCGCCACCCAGGCGGCTGGCCTGGCTGAGCCCCCCGCTTCACCCCTGCCGGGGCTGTGCCATATACGGATGCTACGCTCACCCTGAGAACAACTGGCTCCGGAAGGCAAGGTGGCATTCCGGTGGCATTCCGGTGGCCCAGGCACCTGGCAGTCCCAGGCCAGCCATCCCAGCCCCGGTCAGGGGAGCTGCGTGGGAATGCTAACCAGGACCCCTGGGTGCTGCTCCCAGCACGCGCCAGCCCTGCCCCGTGCTAAGATGCTCCCTGCACCCAGAACACCCGCTCTGAAGGCGGCAGGGCTCACCCTGGGGCGGGGACGGGGCAGGGGAGGGCTGGGCTGTGGGGAAATTTGCATTACTAATGTATGCAAATCAGGACTCTGAGGGAAACAGATCTCAGAACCCCGAATCTTTTGACACATTCATTCGCCAAATGCAAAACAGAGGCCTCAGTGGGGCGGCCTAGACACGATGGCTCACAAACCTGCCTGGGCGCTCGACTCGTTTAGAAAGAAATCCTCGACAGACACAGATTCCTCGGGCCCTAACGTGGCCCTACTGAATCGTGACCTCTGAGGGCGGAGCCGCGGAATGTGCCTTTAAACACATGGTCACCGGGGATCAGGTGCAGCACAGCTGCAGACAGGTAGGTCTTTAGGACCCTTGGGAAGTTCTGATGCTTCAATCTGCTTCCTCTTTCCTAAAATCAGTTACGGGGCAGGTAGCCCACCGGGGGAGGGAGGGAGCAGAAGCGAAGACCGCGTGCGGGACATGCCCCACGTGGCAGGAGACGAGGACACATCCCTCGCCCCGGGGTGCGCACGCGGCATCGGAGCAGTGCTGCAGAGACACCGAGCCGGCGTGACAGCCGCGGCCTCCTCCAGGGAGGCACCCTGGGTTTGAAACCCCAGCCTCGGGTTCTGTTTGACCCCGAGCCATTCACGCAGGGGTCCCTGGTGCGAGGTGAACCGCCTTTCCCCTCTGCTTCCCGGTCCGGCTGCCGCCCGCTTGGAGCAGAAACTGAGCCAGGCTTGGGAAGAGCCCTCCTCCTCAAGACCCTGGTCTGTGAGCTGTCAGGGGGAAATGGAAGGGAAGCACCGAGCTTTCTGGGGCCCCCTCTACACCACTCCGACCTCGCCACCAGCCACACTGAAGGCAGCCGGCCAGCTGTGCTGGGGGGTGGGAGGCAAGGACGAGGCGGGCCCTGTCGCTGCCTCTCCGGGGCCCAGCTGTGGCTGAACAGCGCACCCCGGCGAGTACGCGGAGACAGGCGAGGGAAATGGGCCCCTCTCACTGGCCCCAGGACACATGGCACGGACACATCAGGGACTGCCGACCCACGTGTAAATGCCCAGTGGTAACTGGTGCGAACACAGTCTCGTCTGAGGCTTTGGAGGCCTCGGCTGTAAGCGAGCAGCTCCGCCCTCTGCAGGGGTTGCCGGCGGATACGAAGGGTGCCACGTACAGGGGGCAGTGGATGTTCATTTCTCTTTGTTCTTTGGCTACCGTGATCCTGGGAGAAACATTTTTGCTTCTGCTCCCCAGGGTGAAGTGAAAGGGGGGGAAAAAATGACAATGTTTATTTTTTAAATGATCGAGCCAACTGCTCGTCAAAATCGGTATGCAGCTCAAAGCCTGCTGTGACGATTTCTCTTTTCCTAAAACGTTTGGAACTCACAAGAAGTCAGGCACGATCAGTGGATTAGGATGGGCTCTTGCTTTAGTGGAGGGTTTGATGCACCTGAGCCTCTAGCAGTGGAGACGTCTGTGCTTGAAGCGGGTCAGACTGGCAGCCGGGGGAGAGGAGCCGAGCCCTGCCCAGTGGCGGTTGCGTACCTGGATGGGCCTGGCCGGCCTCCGGGGGGCGTTTCTGGGGAGCGGGCAAGCTGCTGGGGCTGCTGCCGGGTTCGGCCTGAGCCCCCTGAGGTGCACTGGCTGCTGAATGACTTGAGTGATGGATGGAATCTACAAAACCCATGAACAAGGAAAAGCTTTGATGTTCCGCAGAGAGCAGAGCCCGGCTCACGCTAGCCCCGGGCACCAGGGAAGGACAAGCACGGAGAGCAGCATTCGCGCCCTTGTTTGCAGACAGCTCCCGCCAGGCAAGCCACCTGAGAGGTGACCCTGGGGCTCGGAGCCCTGACACCGTTAAATGGCACCTCCAAACATAGCAGGCAAGGCCAGCAGCATCTATGGACACCCACAGACACCCAGGGCCGCTGTTCGTGGCAGGGAGGGTGACATGTGCCGTCCTGAAGGAGGAGGGTGGCAGGACAGATCTGTGCTCATCAGGGGGACAGAAACGTCTCCCGTGATCCTCTCGCTCTCCCCCCGCCCCGGTGGCTCGCAGCACGCGCGTGCCGTGGACCCCCGGCGACAGGACGAACTCGGAGAGTCCGGAGCAGAGCAAAGATCCCGCACCCCTGGGGCCTGTGATCGGCACCTGGTCCCAGAGCCGTGTTGGGCCTGATCCACACCGAGGTGCGTCTCTAAGGCCTGGTTTGGGGTCGCCTGTCAGCCTAGATGAAGCCGGTGCCACTCAGAAAGTGGCGGCTACCTGGGTGGCCGGGCGGAGCTTTCCTCTCCTCGTAGTGCGTGAACTCGCTGGCCACGTCCATGTCCGAGCAGGCTTCCAGCTCGTCGGACAGCAAGGAGGAGCTGCTGGGGCAGCGCTGGGAGTCGGACAAGGCGCGGCTGCTGGAGGGCGTGAGGGACCCCGCGTCCAGCCTGGCCTGCAGGATTTCGATCACCTTCTCCTTCTCCTGCAGCTCCCTGCTGAGCCTGGTGGGGTGAGAGAGGACGACAAGGGGACACCACGGTCACCGGACCCGCCAGACCTGACTGGGGCACGTGGAGAAAGTCACAGAGGTCAAGGGGACCACTCCTGCGGAGAGTGACCGGAATGGCCCATCTCTGACTGCGGGAGGAGAGAGCAGGCGGGTGCAGAGGGAGGGGAAGGGATGGCTCAGCGCTCGGGCCACACGGCACACTGGGGCCGGTGGAGACTGAGCTCTAAATGCTGCTGCTTCGCGAGTGGTCCCCGCCACAGCTGCTGTCCGTCACCAGTCTCTAACGAGCCGAGTACGGAAGCCACAGGCGAGCGTGAGAAGCACGTAGCATTCGGCTCTGCCGTGACACCTGAGAGCGTACGTGAAGTATTCTGGATGACGGAGCTACAGACCGCGTGTGTGTCTGTGATGGCTTAGAAACGAAAATCAGAGCCGAGACCTAAACCCTCCGTCCCTCGTCACGGATATTCTGAGAAGCGCTGTGGGGTCTGAAGCCCACTCATGACACGAAGGGGCCGGAACTAGTGTCGGCGACAAACGCTGAACCCCTGTTTTGTTGCTTGTTATAAAACTAGGTGCAGTGACTGACGGGAAACCGGTTTCTGGGGCAGCGGCCTCCCGGGGATTCCCCACACCGAGGCCTTTTTTCACCAGGAACCGTAACATAACTCTTTTTTCCCAAGGAAATCGAGTGGCTATAAACTAGTTACCGACTCAACACGGGGCAAGCCAGGTCGGCAAAAAGGACACCCTGGGCTTTAAACACACAGAGACAAAACCGAGGAGACGCTCGGGGCTACAGCCCGAAACCTGGCTAGTTCACTTCCCTCAGACTGACCGTAGTTATTATGCCTGGAGAAAAAAATACGCCAAGAGAAACCAACGGAATTATAGCAAAGGAGAGTAAAGTGTTCCAGAATATTCATTGATTACAACCAACTTCCCCTCCCCCACCCCAACTGTGAGGCTACAGCCAGTCTGGCCTCGGGGCCTCGTTCCTGATCCCTTTACAAGGCCCTGGTTTGCGTTACCTGAGCGCCAGCGGCTCCAGTCCAGCCTGATCTTTCTCACTTTTATGATCCTCTGCAAACCAAATTCAGAAAGAAGCAGTGAGAAATTAAACAGGTCTCACTTCACACGTTATAAATGCAGGTGCCTACTGGGGTGCAGAATCGTGGTTGCTCTGTGCGTGTCCAGGATAAGGGGGAGGGTTATTCTGGGGGACCCCAGACTGCATTGTTAGAGGAGACCCAGCCGGCCCTCCTAGCTCACCGGCGGGCCTTCCCTAACCTGCTGGTCACCATCGTGACTTCCCCTGCCCTAACTCAATGGGAAGAAGTTTAAAAGGCCCTTGCCCAGCCTCCTTCTGGAACCTTCCAGCCTCCACGTCTGCCACAGACTTATCAGTGGCTGTAGGGCTGTGTGGCATCACAGCTTGCTCCGAGGGGACGGCTAACAGCCCTGTCCCACCTCTCCTCTGCACCCACCACTAGGAGGTGGCATGGTTGGCCCCCAAGGCTGATCCTGCTGTACAACCTCAGGGGCTCTCAGGAAATTCTTCCTAAGTAAAGGGCTCCGATAATAAGCAACGTTCGGAGCCCTTGGTCTATGACCTTCAGCGCCTAAACCATCAAAAGGGCAACGTGCTTCATCTACATTTGATTACATTCGTGTAGGATGCGATGAATGAAGACACAGAGAGACCAAAAGGGCGAGTCATTTGCCCAGAGGGAGTTGACAGCAGCATCCAGGCTGGAGCCTGCCTCTTGCTGAGTTTGGGCCTCTGATCTTGTCTCCCTTTCTCCCACTTGGCGCTGGATGGACGCAGCCTCCATCCCTAAGGGCCACGTTCCACGAACGATGTCGTTTCTACAGCTGTAACCGCGGCCTCTCCAGCCCCATCCCTCCGGTAACGGCCCTCGTGTCAGTCACCTGGGGCGGTGGGCGGGACTGAGAGTGTCCCAGCGCCCCGGGGTCCACTTACTGGTGCTGAGTTTGCTGGTGAGCCTGTCCGTCAGCTGGCTCCCCTGGGCGAGTTGCTCCCGGAAGCTCTGCCCCAGGTAGTAGTCGATGTCGTTGCTCCTGAGAAGATCCTCGAAGGATTTCACCGTATCTTTTGCATGTTGGGTGAGAAGGTAACAGATACCTCTCCCTTCTCGTATTTTCTGGCGCAGGTAGGATAGTTCTCGGGCCTGATCCTGGATCAGGGAATCGTATTTCCTGATGCAGAGAAGAAGAGGAAAGAGGGAGGATGGGAAGGAGTGCCTGGTAAGCTGTCCGGACTGCCACACACACTCCGTGAGAACACCGCTCGGGAACGGCCCCGAGCAGGATGTTGGCACAGAGACCCAAGGAGGTATTTCAGACTCGGTTCTGCTCTGAGAAACTATTGCATCCAACCATTTATGCCACTGTTCTTCCCCTGTTTTATATACGCTAGTCATATGCCCAAAATGAATCATAAGTCAAAGACGGTGCCATATTTTACGCCCCTCAAAGCACCAGTACACTGGAGACTGACAGTTGGCAGTCAATAAATACTAGATATATTTATTGAGTAGGTACAATAAAGTTTAAATAAATGCTAGGTACCCAATACATACTAAAAAGAATCGGGCGAGGAGAATCACTCACTCCTCGGTCTGGACAGGACCTTGCGCTTCTGTTTCTAAGACCATCGGCCTCGTGGCAGACTGTCTCTTGCACTGATGGCCATCACACGGCCCCCGCTCCATCCTGCGTCTGCTGTGAGGCTTTGCTGCTCCTTCGTCAGCAGGTAGAAGCTCTTCTCCACCCCCCTTAACCCTGACCGGGCTCTGTGGCCACTGTGGCCAAGATGATACACACAGTGGCAGGGACACTGTGCCCCAGTCTGGAGTCGCCCTTAACTGGCCTGGAAAATTCCATCTCCTGTCCCTCGGAAGCTGGCTGCCACATAGGAGGAATAGCCCTGAGCCCGCCTTCCTACAGGAAGCCGAGCCAGGAGGGGAGGCCCTGGAAGGTGGGGAGCCACGTGGAGAAAGAGGAGCCACGGAGCAGAGTCGCCACGCAGGTCGGTGCAGAAAGCGACGTGTCCAGTCCACTGGACCTCTCAGACCCCCGCCCTTTCCTGTCTGATGGTGGCCGCAGCGGGGAGCCCCAGGCGAGAGCCACTCGGTGAGCCCAGTCAACCCACAGCGATCACTGCTTAAAGCCACTAACTTCTAGGGGTTCGTTGCTCGGTACAGGTGAGCAACACAGACACCGAGATGGGTGTGTATCCGGGGTCTTTCGGCACAAAGTGTCGACCGCAATGATAATTATGGCAAATGGTACTGCGAGCTTCACATACGTTAGGCATTGTGAAAGCACTTACGTGAATTCATTTAAACCCGATAACCTCCCTCTGACATAGGTTCTCTGATCGTCCTCAGTTAATAAGGGAACAGGCTCAGAAAGATGAAGCGGGTTACACAGCGTGTCAGTGCCAGAGCCAGGATCCACCCCAGGCAGCCCGACCCGACTTACTCCCGTTCTGTACAAACTGTCACATCACCAGCAGTCCTAGGAGGACCTCCCAGGGCCCTGGTCCCCCCAGACCGGGCCACCGTCCAACGCCCTGCTGGTTGCCCACCTGTCCTTCCTCTGACCTCGGTCTCCCACGGAAATAAGCGCCTGATGGGTTCTCCCTCCCACCTGCCCGGCTCCCCAACCACCGGCACAAACCAAGACACACGCCGCCGCCAGGCGAGGCCCCGCGGAGCGCCCCCCGTACCCGGGCCACGAGGCCGATCTCAGCTCCTCCGCCAGCTTGCCGCCCGGCCCGGTCTTCGGGAGCTGGGCCTCCAGCTGAGACACTCGGTGGATCAGGCCCTCCAGCTCCCTCTTCGCCTGCAGCCCCGGGGGGTAGAAAGCCCCCGTGCCATCCGACAGCCAGCCCTCGTCCTCGTCGGTGACGCTATGCGGTGAGGAGGCCTCGAGGGTGCCGACGGCCTTCAGCTTGCGGGGCCTCTCCAGACTCGACGAGTAATCGCTCGTGACCGAGAGGGACCGCACCCGGCTCTTGAGGTTCTGGATGACCTTGTTGGCCGTCTGCAGCTGGGCCTTCAGGTCCCTGATGTCCTTGTGGAGGGCGGAGATGTCGTCTGACTTCCCCCGGGCCTGGGACTCGTCCGGCCTTCGTAGCTGGCCATCCGAGGGCTTCCTCCCAGGGGGGGCAGCCAGAGCCGAGCCCAGGCGCCCCAGCTCAGAGCTCAGCCCTTCCACGGGGACTGTCCCTCGGAGGCCGTCACGCTCCTCACACTCTGCGGAAAGACAAAGACGCCTTCCTGAGCGAAGCCGGGTCGGGAGGCAGGTCGGTCACGAGGACGTTGGTCACGAGAGCGAAGCCCGTGCAGGGCCTCGTGCAGCCCTGGCTGCGGGCCGGCCCTGTGCGGGCCACGTGCGGTCACCCTCTGTGCCCCCGAGCATTCTGTCCTCCTCTCGATTTCATTTCAGTGGGTGTCCTCACAGTCCCAGTCCTTTTATACTAGAAATACAGCTTTTCAAAGGCTCATCTGGTCTTTCCACCAGTAAGTAAGCCTTCCTATTTTTTTTGTCTGTAGCAATCACTTGGCTAGAACACTTCTTTCTTTAATAGCAGGATGCCGAAAACCAATTGCAGAAATTCAGATTCACACTTAGCCTCGTTCTGGGCAAGACTTCTCCCAGCTTCCCGTCTGTCTCTGGTCCCGTGTCCCCTTCGGTCCACGGCACGCCCTCGGCCCTCCCGCCCATCCGGCGTGGGACCGGCCAGTGGCACCGCATGCTAATGCGGGCTCCAGGGCGGGCAGGGGCACCCGCGCGTGCGCACGCGTACACGCTCTTACCGGGGCTGGTGCTCTCCTCGCGCTCGGCCTCATTCTCGCTTCGGCCACAGGTCTCGTAGCCCAGGTCCTGCAGGTCCACCTGCACCTGCTTGCTGTCCTGCTTCACCAAGGACTCGCCTGCTCGGAAGAGACAGAGGGTGTCACCGGTACCCCCGACCCCAGGGGCACACGCGCTGGCCCTGGGAACTCAGGTCCGGAGTGGGACGGGTGGTGAAACAGACCACTCACTCCAGGGGCAGGTCCCTCCTTCACCAGCATGAGCCCGTGTTGGCCACTGATCACCTCGCCTACAGGCAACCGCGGCTGAGTTGGGACAAACGTCTTTAAGACGGGTGTTGTATACTCTCGCCTGTCGATGCCCCAGGAGAGCCAGCGAGTCCTTCATCCACAGAGACTCAGGACAGCAATATCGGAACTAGAGTCCCCAAGTCATCTGGATCCGTACCGTCCAATAAGGCGGCTACTGGCCACATGCGACTTTTTTAGATTCAATGAATTGAAATTCAATCAAACTTAAAAGTCCCCAGGTTGAACCAGCCACATGTCACGTGCTTGGCAAGCACATGTGACAGAGAGAACGTTCCCGTCACTGCAGGAGCTCCCGCTGGAAAGCACCGGCTCTAGCCCAACGCAGACGATATTATTTTTTGAAGAACCCGATGCAGGGCCAAGAGGAGCAGGGGGATAGCAATCCTCTGAGCAAGGGCAGGCAGTTTGCTGTCCTCCAGGGAGGACAGCTGGACCTAGATGCCCTCCCTGCTTTCACTGCGAACTTGCTTTGTCCTGCTAGTGGAAATTAGATATCCACTCCCACGATTCTAGGGCCACGGCCGGGATTAAGTGTGTTCTGAGGTTGGGGGAGGCACGTGAAGCCTGCAGAACGTGTAAGTTCTCAGGGAGAAGACAGCCAGCCACGTTGGGGGCAGGGCGCTTAAGACTTACTGAGCGTGGCTCTGTATTTCTCCAGCTGGTTGGCCTGGGCGAAGACGGTGGCTTCCGATATGAGCAGCTTCTCCTGGAGGTCCTGGTAGCGTTGTCTGCACTGAGCCAGCTGGGAGCGCAGGTGCTTGGTGGACACTGGGAGGCTGAGGCCTGACCGAGGCCCGGGGATGCAGGCCTGGGGCTGGCTATCCAGCTGGGAAAGGAGCCGGCACAGAGGGGAGAAGGGATCAGAGTGGTTCGCGGTCGTCCGTCCCCCAGGCAGCGAGAGCCGCCTCCCCTTCTGGACCCTGCGGACTTTGCTCCTGTGTCCGTCACGGCACTGTTCATGCCATTTGGCAGCGTCTTTCCAGACGGAGCTCCTAGGGAGCTGGGATCATGTTTTATTCACCTCTGTGTCTGCGGCACACAGCACAGCGCAGTCTACGGGGGTGAGGGAGGGCTCTCGGCACACGCTTGTTCAACGGTTAAAACAAGAAGGGGTAGGAAGCTCCGCTCAGCGCTCCCGACCCGCCCGCCCGTCACCCTCGGCATCCTCTGCATTCCCCGTGTTCCTTAGTCCTCAGCAAAGCCCCTCCCTGAAGAGGACCCTGAGAACCCCTGCCGAGGCCCAGGGACAGACGCCCGTGACGAGCTGTGATGGAGATGGCAGTGATGAGGGAGAGGTGTCATTACACACCGCCCGTCTGGGCCGCCTTAAGCCCCGTGTGCCCCTGTATCGCTGCCTACTAAGGTGCCCTGTTTTTGTGTCATCTTTCCCTTCCATACTGAGTACCCGAAGGGCAGAGACCGGGTCTTACTGCCGGCGGCCACACCCAGTGTGTCACCTGGAAAATTCAGCACTCAGGACGTAGTCACAGAAAGCTAATTACTGGAGAAGCATGTATGGGACAATGGGGGCAAAGCCTTTCTAAGGGCCGCCCAGGTCAAAGCCGGCGCCCCTCCCCTTTCCCAGGCCCTTCCCTCCCGTCTAACCCCACACTTACGTGGTGGGCATCGGCGGCCAGGGCGCCCCCCAGGCCGGGGCCCTGGGGCCCGGGGCAGGGCCTCGCGGCCGCGTCCTCCTCCTCGGAGCACCCGTGCAGCCCCGGCGAGCGCCCCGGCTCTGTGCTCGCGCCGTCCGCCTCCCCGGCCAGGCGCACGAGGAGCTGGGGACCGAGCTGCCCACGTGCTTCCTGGCTGCTCAGCGCCAGCTGCTCTTTGAGGAGGCCGATGACGCTGCGGGCATTCTTCAGCTTGGCCTGGAGCTTTCTGAGCTCCGCCTGAAGGCTCCTGTCGCTCGCGCCCGCTCTGGCCAGCGCCCGCTCGCCCTTCTCCTTGTCTTCCTCCATCTCCCACCCGTCGGACATGGCTTCTCCCATCTGCTCCTTCAGCTCCGCGTTCTCGAGGCAGAGGCTCAGCACGGTGTTCCTGCGGGCGACACGGCGTCGTGGGCTGGGCCGGCGTCCGGCCTCCGGCCCCAAGGGCCCCAGCCTCCCACACCTCGGGGCGTCTCAGATCAGAGACGCCCCCTCAGAGGCCCGCGACGACGACTCGACTTTACCGACACGGAGACCCAGGCGCGGGAAGGGGGGCAGACCCGCCCGCACGGCCACCGGCCCTTGGTGGCGGGCGGCGCCCCCCACTACAGATCCGGGACTGCAGATGCCAGCGCGGTGGTCTCTGCCTGCGCCCCACGGCCTCACGCCCTGACCTGCGGTGGCCTCTGGAGTAAACGCGGGTACTTAAACTGTTAAGAAAAGAAGTAAGGGCCTTGCCGGGGACGAATTTGTTATTTTGGAGCCTACGGTTGTGTGAATTGCCAGCAGTCAGTTTTCAACCGCCGGATGAAAAGCTGGAAGCTGGGAACACAGGAGAAATAAGTAACACCGATCAGAACTGCCAGCGAGCGTGCTTAAGAAACCACAAGGACATTCGGCGGAAGCCAAGGCCCCCTTCAGTGCTATTATTCTGTGGTCCAGGGATGGCCCAGGGGCACAGGATAGGCAGGGCGACAACAGAGTATGGGTTAGAAGTCGCACATCTGCATGGCTGAGCCGAAAGCAGCGGTCCCCAGGCTTGCTGGCACCGGGGACCGGGGCTCCTATGAGAATCTAACGCCTGAGGATCTGAGGCGGGGCTGAGGCGGGGATGCTGGCGCTGGGGAGCGGCTGCAGAGACAGATGGAGCTTCGCTCGCCCGCCCTCCACTCGCCTCCTGCTAACAGGGTACGGATGGTGCCGTCTGTGGTCCAGGGGTTGGAGACCCCGACAAATGCATGGAGCCTGGGATGGGGTCCAAGAAGCCCCATGGCAGCACGAATGCCTTGGCTGCAGCGAGGTGAGCCCCTCGGCTGTGGGGGCCTCCCCTTCCCTGGGGGGCACGTCCTACCGGATGTGGGCCACAGAGGAGAATCCTGCTTCCTCCAGCTGAGCCTTCAGCTCCTTCAGCTCGCCCTCAGCTCTCCGCCGCTCCTCCAGGTGCTGGTGGATCTCGGCTCTCAGGTGGAGGACCTCCTCCTGGAGAGCCCTGTTGCTCTCGCCTCCTGTCACCGACGGAGGCGGGGGAGGCACGTTCTGGGGCTCCACGGCTGCCAGGCTCTTCTCCAGAGCCACCCTGATGAGCTGAAAGAGAATCGTGGTGTAAAGTGAGGTCGGTGAAGACGATCCAGGAGGAGCACCGGATCGCAGCAGCGGCAGTCCTAACTGGGGATAAAAAAAAGGCTCCCTCCCTCCCAGGATTTCCTCAGCCACCAGGTGTGGGTGAGGAGGACCCGCCCGGGAGCGGGGAGAAGTGTTGCCATGGGCAGGAGAGGACAGTCCAGAGGCGGGCGAGGCAAAAACACAAGCTCTTAAAAACGCATGCAGAGAAGCAGGGCTGAGACAGGACTGGAGGGTGTGGCTGCTGTGCTTCTCCTCTTTCTGGAGCGGGGACAGAGCTCCCCGGGGGTCTTCTCACGAGTCAGAAAGCTTCAGCAGCCCCAGGCCCTCCAGCCCCGGACGGAGCCTCTCACTCAGACCCCAAAAGAGGACGATCACGCAGGGGGATACAGGGAACATCACGAAAGGGGACACAGAGCAACGCAGGGACCATCAGGAAGGGGGGCGCAGGGGGACGCAGGGCGCTCGGGGATCAGGAGTCACAGTCTCAGAACGAGAACCGGGCCAGCCACAGGAGAGACGAGGTGCACCCAACTTCATGGGCAGCAGGAGACTCACACCCCACAACTACAAGAAGTGAAGGTGAGGCCTCCTGCCAAGAGCCATCTTCCCCGGCTGGTTAACCACCCTCCGGCTGCTGTTGCTGCCATGAAACTCTACAAATCTCGGCATGTGAGAAGAAAACGAGGCAGAAAAATGTTCCCAACACTTTTTTTTTTTTTTTTTTTTTTTAGGATATTCTTGAAGTTACTTCTCCACGTTTGAACTAGAAGCAGCTCGTGTGGTTTTTCCTCAAAGGAGAATTTTCAACTTTTGGACTTTCTTCTCGTTTATCATAGGTTCCTCTGCAGCTTCTCCCAGGCATGAATGCGATCAGCGACTCAGTGTACGACTGATTATTTCAGCGCGAGAATTTTGCCTGTCTGCCGATATTAATCTTATACCCCAATGTCACGTTGCCTTTTCCTCTCGGTGGCAGCATTTTGGGGTTGACCCCGACTTCAGGTCACTTTTGACCTCCCAATTGCCCACTTCTCCCCACAGCTATCCCTGGGCCATGTTATCTGGCATCTTTCATCTCTAGAAATACTGTGACTTGTACTTGTCACGTATACATTCATTCTGGCCATGGAGAATCATTTCTCAATAACCAAAGTCATCCAACTATGTGTGTGCCCCTCCACAAATCATGCAGTGGCCACTCGACGAGGGACAGTTTGTCGAGTTAATTATATGCTTCATTTTTTTTTCATGCAGCTCACGAATAGATTAAGCAGAACAGGGCCCAGAAGGATGCTAATGGATCGATGACTCACAGAGCCCCTGGGCTTGGCACGAAGCCACATGCGATGGCGTTCCGCAGCCTGGCGGGTGAGGTTGTGAAGACACGCACTCCTGTGTCACAGAGGAGATGCATAGACACTGTCGCTCATTCCCAGGGGTCCCGTCCCACCTGGGGTGTGAGCCTGAGCCCTGCGGGGGGCTCTGGGCCGTCTGTCGCTATGGCTCAGATGCTAAGCTTGCACTGGGGCCCCACCCCTGCCTGTGCCACGAAGCACTGAGGTAAAGGAAGGGGACTGGATCAAACCCCTTTTGGAAGTTCATGACCTCACCCCTCGTTTGCACTCTGTGAGGTTATCTTTCCATATAAACTCTTTGCAATTAACGTAAGCACCCATGGCCATCGGCTTTGCATAAGGGTAGTACTGTTTGTTCTTAGGCATTCCTTCTGCTTCAAAATAAAATCTAACGGTAATGATCTCCACCCATTTTTAAAGTGCCTTCTCGATACATATGATCTTTTCCTGTTGATTTAAATATACTTACTTTGTGTAAAAATAAAAAATTAATATCCATGGAATAGTCACGCCAGAAGGGCCATCTGGTCTAACCTCCCACCTTAAAATGAGAAACCTGAGATCTGATTTGTTCCCAGACTAACTTGAATTTTCCTATCTCTATGGCAAAGGAAGCTTATTTTGGCTAACGTGCCTTTAAAATTTAAATGTACATACATGAAAAGTGATTCAAGATCTAGCCTTTTATTAATTGTTCTCTATTATCTGTGGGAAGCTAGTATTTCTTCCTCCTCACCCCCAAATAAAACCCCAGGGTTTCCAAAACACCTGGTGGTAGTAGGGATCCTTTAGGTTAATTGTCAGTTAAATTTCTCGTAGGTTCTCTCTCTCTCTCTCTCTCTCGTTTCCTAATCCATCTGTTCTATTGCATTCATGCTATAATCTAACTTCGTTGGATGCTCAGCTTCCGTTTGCCTCACAGAGGTCTGTGTGTGACCTGAACTCTTGTTTGAACAGAGTTGTTTTGTTTTCACCCTATGGCTTCACGTCTCTCACACTGAAAGTTCATTCTCAGAGAGCAGTAAGAGCATAAACACGATCTCTTCTCAAGTTTATCGCATATAGTCTACTGACTTTTCTCTCCTTCTTTGATCTGTCTTGATTCTCGGTTAACGCTTCTCCATTGCAAAAGTCCAAATGGAGGAGGACAATGATTGATTTCTCTAGTTTCTTTCATAGGAATCTCTTAGGTATTTGTTACTGATTCTACATTTCATCAAGCATGGAATTCTGTGGGCGGTACCTGGGGAAGAGTTCAAAAATAAGGATGAAGCAATTTGCTGTAGCCAAAAGGTGGTTCTTGCCTCGGCGGGAACACAAATTTAGGTGGATTTGTTAGGGGACAGGTGTGTACGCTCGAGGAAGGAAGGGAATTCTGTGTCGGGAATAAAGTCAACTTTCTAAGGACACGACTAGGAGAAACTCAGAGCCTAAGCTTAGCCCTTTCACTGGAGACAAACACACACATGTTCGAGAACTGGACACGAGGCAGTCATGGCACATCGAGCTTTATTTAATTGGTCGCAGGAGAGTGACACCCTCACGCTCCAGAAAAGTCGAAGGGAATTGACAATGATGTCACACACCTCTCACCCAACGCTGAAGGTCTGATCCTCAAGCAAAGCTGGCGGAAAGCCAGCGGGGGCTGGCTTACCCGGGATGTCCTGCGTCCAACAGGCATGTACGCTGTCGGTCAGGAGTCGAGCCCCGACCCAGGTTTTTTTAAACCCAGCATTTATTACGTCCTCCGTCAAGTAATAAGGCGGACATCGCAAGGGAACTGCAGATGCCCCCGACGTCAAGGTTTACTCTGGGCTGAACGGGCCCTCCCAGGATGTGTTTGGGCCATTTTCTCTACGCTTCACCATAAGACGGAAGGCCGAGGAGGAGTCAGCGGCTTGACTGACCCGGCGGCCGCACCTGCGAATCCGAGCGGGCGACTCGCACCGTCGGGATGCTTCGGACCACGTCGGTCGGTCGGAACCCGGCTCTCTTCGCGTCTGTGCGTCCCGGTCATTCGTCCCGCGGTGAGCCCTGTCCCGCGGGAGCCATGAGCACCAGTGGCTGCTGACGTCCCGGTCCAGTGCTGCCGCCTCAGGCTGGCCGTTGGGTCACCCGCAGGTCCTTTCTGCTCATCCAAGTCTTCGGGAAGTGAGAGGCCGCGGGATCCCCGCCGTGCGGAGCCGAGGCTGCGAGCACCGGCCGGGACAGCCCAGCAGCGGGGCACGCTAAGGGCGACGTGAAGCTCGTGCAGAAGCTCAGGGCGGGAGGTGGAGTCGGGCTCGGCCGGGGCGACAGGAAGAAAGGGGTCTTGATGGACGGCCAAGCATCTGCGAGGAGGATGTGAGGAGGTCCGGACACCCGCTCGTGTCCTCCAGAGCCGCGCCGAAGCCCAGGAGATCCGGAGGGAGACCGCCCGCCCGGGGGCTGCTCGCTGGCCCCTTATGTGTCTCCTCTTTTCTCGTGCAGAGACGTACGGCAGACCCGGGGGGCCCCAGTCCCCTGCAGTGCTAACGGGACGCCATCGTGAGGGAGGCCCAGCGGCTTCCGCGGAAGGTCAGATACCCGAATCCACTTCACGTCGATGGCTCGGGGTCGTAGGCGCGGTCCGTCTGGGGGACGTGACCGCTGAATGTCACCGGATGAGGGGGAGACACGTGGGCGTCCCAGTGAGGGTGAGTCACCTTCTCTGTGGCTTAACCTGAGCGCCAGGCCGCTCAGCTCTCGGGCTGGAGAACTTGCTGGTTGCACCTTCGCTCGTGGCGGGTGGCGGGTGGCGGGTGGCGGGTGGCGGGTGGCGGGTGGCGGGTGGCTGGTGGGCGCAGGGTTCCAGCCTCGGGTGCCAAGTCCTCGGGCTCGGCAGGAGCTCGCTCTGGAAGCGTCACCTGCTCGTCGCCGGCTGGTCTGTCAGGCTGCCCGACAAAGCTTTCTTGCGTAGAGCGAGACTTGACTAGCAGTGACCTCTGCTGTGGCAGCACTCCACTCCGGTCCCCTCGGGTGTTCCCAGGGGGCACTCTGCTGAGCGTGTCCTTGGCCCTGCCACCTCCCCTAGCAGCCCTTCGGGGACTCCCTGTCTTCTGTGGTGTGTTTCAGTGACAAAGGCCAAGAGGGGAAGGGTCCATGGTCTTGTTGGGAGTAAAAACGCTCCTGAAGCTACAGCTATAGACGGGACGTAGGGGTGAAGGTGGGCGGGAGGGGCCGGGAGCAGGAGGGAGAGAAAAAGCAGTGGAAACAGCAGGCGGATCGGAGAGAGGAGTGGAGTGAGGACCGAGGTTGGCAAGGCGGCTGGGAAGCTCGGGGAGGCCGGGGAGACGGGAGAAGCTGCTCGCTCTCGGCCCGCGAGGGCTGTGGGGGCCACCAAGCCTCACGGGGCTGGGAGCCGTCCGCCCTGGGGCCCCAGACCCCGACTCGGACTTACTTGCGGGTGGCTACTGTGCGCGACCTCCTCCTCAATGCTGTCCGTGAACTCGGTGCTGGCATCTTCGGTGTCGTCCCCTGCCGCTGCGCCTGGAAGTAAGTCCAAAGAGGAAGGTGACCCCCTTCACCGGCGGCTTCCAGACGGCGGCGAAGAGGACCTTCTTTCCGCCATCCACCTCTGATTTCTCCCCTTCCCCGGGCGCAGGGCCTCCCAGCCAGGACGGCCGGCAGAGGCGGCGAAACCGATGGGCCACATCCGCAGAGAAGCCAGCTCACTGTGTCACGGACATTGTCTTCCCACCACCTCAAGACACGCGCTGGCTTGGACCATGCAAACCCGCGCCTGGGGGGCACAGTGACCGAGTAGGTACCTACCCCCTCACTCGTTCTTGGAGGGCCGCAGCCGTCCCCCCTCTGCCCGCCACTGCCGGGCTGCGCAGCGACACTGTGTCCTGTGACACGAGCCCCACGGGACCACCAGGCCTGGGGGTAGGGCGGCTCCTGTGACACGGGCCCCGGGGGGACCGCCAGGCCTGGGGGTAGGGCGGCCTGGCTCCCCTGACGCTTTTCCATGGTTGGCGTCAGCCATGCACGGGTGACAATCGCTCTAGAGGCCCTTGTCCTACCGAGGCTCAGGCCTAGTCAAGACCCAAGGCACAGAACGGTCTGCGTGTGTCCCCATTCCTTCCCCTAGCTGCCCCCTACCCCATCTCTCTCAACACCCGTTGCCTGAGGGTTTCTTGCACTGCTCTGTCCAAATGGAATTTAATCCACTCTTTTACTCCCCAGAGACGGACACAGGCACCCTAGGGCACAACCATCTGTGCCCGTTACTAAGGGACAAGGAGCTGCAGTCTGCGGTCCAGGCAAAGCTCTAGAATATTGCTGACCCACAGACTGTCTGCGATTCTCTGCCTGCGCTGCCCAGTGCAGGAGACACTGGTCACATGTGGCTACCGAGCGCTTCCAATGTGGCCAGTGTGACCGAGGAACTGACATTTTTACTTCCTAATTTAATTGAAATTTAGGTTTACATAGCCACGTGGCCACCGGATTAGACCACACACATCAAGAACATTCTTCCTCTCCACATCTGTTAGAATAAAACACTGTGCACCCAACTTTAGATAAGCCCTGTGGCCCACATTTACAGATTTCTCCCAAAAGTGTAGGCATTTATAACGGTTGATTCATCTGAACACTAACGAAAATCTAGCACAACACTCCCCTGGGCCCTACAGAACCTGCCCAAGTTAGACAACCTCGAGGTCTAGTTCTGACCTTGGCCTTGGCAACCAATGTGTTAGGCCTCCTCTTCTGACTACTGAGTACTAACCTGGGCCTCGGAGAGATGAGGTGGCTTGTCGCACAGCTAGTCCTGGCAAGAGCTGTGCCAAGAAGTCAAGTCACCTAGACAGAAGCAACTCACTGTTCCTTCCGGTGGCAAATCAGATCTTTTTCTTCCTTTCTTCCTCCAAGACTAAGGACCTACCCAGAACTCCGACACCCACAGGTGGAAGGCCTCACGTGCATAACGAGCACCCACCACCATCTGTGGATAAGGGGACAGGGGCAGTGCCACCTGCATCCAGCTCCTGGCATCTGCCAGTTCAGGCCAGAGTGCTGGCAACGGCCCAGGCCAATCTCACTGAAGTACGAAAAGGCAACTGAACCCATGACTCGCTCCCTGGTCTTCTCCTCACTTCTGTGCTGTGGACCAAGGCAGCACCCTGTGTCAGTAAGGCCCTGCTTGCAAGGAGGCAGCTCTGCCCCTCGCCGGCAGTGTGCATTCGGGGTGCCCACCGCTGCTCTTAAACCCGCCCCAGAAGCACCCCGCGAGGGGCACACTCCCTACGCCTTGGCTGCTTGGCAACTCACTGAGGCCGGGAGGCTAATTCAGTTTGGGACATCCGTATCTCATAGCACGCTTTCGAATTTTTTATCCTGCAGAGAAAAACGAATCGTCTCACTCAGTGACGGGTTAAGAAAACACTCTCTTCGCATCGTCTCCCTTCTGAGCATTGGGCTGGAGAATATTCGATTCTGAGCTTGAAGAAAGCTCAGCCCTGTGAGGTCAGCATCCTCATCCCCACACCGTTCCCGGTGGGTCGCAGAGCCGTGCTGACCCCACATCCCGAGATGATTCCGGGAGTGAGGTAAGTGGGGACAGAGTGGGTGACTGTCACTGGTCCTCAAGGTTTTTGTCTAACGCTCTGCCTTCCACTTACCTCCACGTCTGCATTTCTAGATAATGCTAATTCTCTCCAGGAAGGATGCCATGCCTTTGACCTCATCAGGAGTTAGATGGAGACCAAGCAAGCATGCCCATTTCCTCCTGATACTCCACTACATAGGGGTTTTGCTTTCCTTGTTATTATTATTAATTTTTTTTAGCTCATTTATAGTCTGTGCTTCTACTTCCTTTGGGGCAGCTTCGAGTTGCTCGGCCTTTTTCCAATTTGAATCAGAATTCTGAAAGCTTTTGTGTGTGTGTTTGAGGGGTGGAATAAAGTTTAAAAAAAATTATAGAAAATATTGCGATGAATAAGTTATCCCATGCGAGGTCTGACGTATAAGTTAGACACCCCTTTCTGTTGTTACCATTTCTGGTTTTGTTTGTTTCCTATAAAAGAGCTCCTTTTGTGGCAAATACCCCTTTCTAAATTTTTTATAAGGCTACAGAACACTGTCTCAGAACTAACTTGGAATACTTTAACTTTCTAAGGAAAGGCACTGCTTTGTTTTAATGTTTCGACTGCTTATTTTTGATAAATGTGAAATAAAACCTCTGAAAGCTAAGAATCTGCTCATTCAAATTTAATGAGCTTTTCCAGGTTTTATCGCCAAGGTTGTTTTACACATGAGACTGAAAATACTGTAAAATCCTCAGGTGAAATTGAAGACTTATGTAAATATATTCTTTTTATCACTGAGGCAACGATTCACATGTTTGTGGAGCTTTTTAAATTAAGGCCGGCATAATTATTATGAATATGGACCCTGGAGACAGGTTGTCTAGGTCGGATGTCCACTTCTGTCACTAGGTGTGTGGCTTTAGGCGAGTCATGAACTTTCTGTAACTCTAGCGACTCCCTCCCTTGTTAATTAGCGTTCAGTGGTGGACGCCACTCCAGGCGCTTGTAAACTTTTAAGGGTCTGCTGCTCTCGAAGCGCTCAGAGCAGTGCTCGGCACACAGGTGTGCTTAGTCATACTGCCTGGAAACCCGTAGCTGTTCTCTTATTGTCGGTAACGGAAGCGGGCTCCGGGCTGAGAAGCTGAGAGGTGATACAGGAGGCCCCGGCCCCTCGTGTCATTGGCAGAGGGCAATTTCACACCTGTCAGGAACTGGGTGACTGTGACTGCGTCTCCCTGAACAGCCATTTCCCCCCACGCGAGGTTGGAGATACTGCTTCGTGGGCTGTAGGAAGGACAGAGTTTTAAGTCAATGGGATTTTCGCTCCTAGGGCTCGTGGCCAAATTACAACGGCCACAAAACTCCATCCCGGGTGGATAAGCCTTCGGGGGAGAGTCGAAGGGTCATTTTAATTCTTGGGTAACGAGCCCCCCAAATTCTACTCTCTAGTCACTGTTTCCCCCTTAAGCCATTTATACGCGACCGACAGAAAAGGGGGGCCATTTTCCTACAAGGGCACTCAGAACCAGGGGGAGTCACATTTGACTAATTTTGAGAAGATGCCAAGACTGAAGCTTTGCAGCATGAATAACGACGGTGTGAGTGCCCGGCTGGCCCCGCCTCGGGGCCAGGTCCCCCGAGGGAGCCTTGCTCCCACTTCTGCCTCGGGCTCGTTGCCGGAACGCTCACCTGTGCAGGCCGTGCGCCATCATTGCGGAGTTAAATGCTATGATGCCGTATGAGAGAATCAAAGAAAAACCGTCTCCTCCCAAACTCTGCTGCTTCACCTGCATCCATCCCCTTCCGGCCGTAAGAACACATTACGATTCCACAGAGCCCTGCATAAGCTTCTGTCGAGACATAGAATTAACTAGACAGGCTCTGATCTCAAGAAGTAGCTAGAAAGCTGCTGTCTGCGGTCAAGCCCCCTTTAGGGTGCTTCTTTGTCTTTAAATCGCAACATCTCTTAAGTAGCCTTCTGGCTTGTGCTTTATTCAGAAAGCAACTGTTTTCAGTGACTTTAAAAATTGTGTAATGTCAAGGAATTCTTCACGCTCATGCTCTCTTTTCTTTCCCCCTCAAAGAACACAAGAAACCTTTCTAGGAGCATTTTTGGGGACAGCACCTCCCTCCCACCATGACAACTGGCCCCTAAAATCTTCATCCTGCTTTTTAGTCCTCTCCTGCAGCAAGGAGAGCAAGAAAGGGGTTTTAGGGTAAAGAAGTCCACTTCACACTTCTGTGGGACCTATAACGCTGTTTCTTTAGTCTCGCTTCCTTGAGAGCAGAAAAACCCAGGATTCTTCCTCTTCTTCCCTTTGGTTAAATAAATACAAAGGCATTCGCTCATTCCAGAGTCTTACTTTGGGAATTTTAGTACAATGATCAATAGACTGATTCTCCTATAAGGAAAAAAAAAAAAAGATATGAACTTTCTCTACTTCTTTTCCCGTCTTCTCAGAATGAAACCAAATCGTTGCTACCGTTTGGCCTTTGATACTTTTATTGCAACAGTAACAATTTTTTGTCCCAACTAAAGTAGCTGAAATTCTAACACTTGTGTGTACAAAAGTACGCTGTCCATTTCAGCAGAGGTTAACGCGGTTTACAGAGCACTGTGCCGTGAGGAAAATACACAGCTTATTCTGATTGGGAAATAGTCCTGGAAATCATCTAACGCTAAGTTACTGGAACATTCAACATGTTACTTCCTCTTCCTTCATTAACGAATCACCTTAATTTTTTTACAGCCCAAGGATCAAAATTTTAAGTGATAAAAGTAAAGCTGCTTTTGTTCTCAAACTGATACCATTTCATGGAAAAAGCAGTTCCTGATTTTTAAAATACTTGTATAGACACATGCCTCTAAAGTTTATAGATGGAGAGGCTGGCATGGTACAGCAATGATTTTGGGAACTGCAGAAAGCAGCACCGCATACTCATGTACTAAAAAATCTCCAAGCATTCGCTAGGCAGTTACGAGTTCCTTAAAGGGAACGAGGAAGCTGATTTGGTTCATGTACATGATGCCTCTTCTCTCCAGATGATTTGGGGTCCAACATTTTCTAATGTTGCTGAACTTTCTGTTTTATCCTTCGGGCTTCAGCAAGAGGAAAACAGTCTAAAGATTTTTATTTCAAGTCGTTGACTTTAAACAACGAAAAGGGAAAGCAACGCCAAAAGAATCAGTACATCATTTTATCCATTATTCTTATTTGAAATCTGGTCAAATGGCTATTGCTAGCTCTACGGTTTCGCTTCCCTTCCACTGTCTGTCTGTCCTTGGCTGGAAAGTAATTCCAATACTGATGTCTCACCCGGGAAACTCCCCCCGTCATGTGAAGAGACAGAAGGAAGGCGAGGACTTACCTTCTGCAATACTCAGACTACTTAATGGCAACATGCTTGTCTTGTACCATAATAAAATGGTTTACCAAAGCTTTTGCTCCAAATGTCTAGTGAGAGGGTGGCTTCACTCATATTCCAAGATGTGCTAAGACTCAGAAAACTACTTTCCCACAGAAACTACTCTGATTTATCATCCATTTGACTCATTCCTTCTGTTTTTTATTATTGGGTTGCCTTATAAGAGCTCCATATTCGTAGCTATTCTTTCTACAGGACAAATGTTTCTATACTACCAAAGGGAGAGGAAAAAAACTCTCTGAGCTTTAACCTAAAAAAAAAAAAAAGAAAAATCCTCCACTGGCTAGCATCTCATAGGGTGTTTTTATCCGAAAAAGAAAGCTCCTTTTACTTATTCTGCCATAAGTACAATTGCTACAAGGCAAGAGAGAAAACGGTCTGTGAGTGTGTGACTTTCTCACATTTGTTCCTAATTTTGTAAGAAGTTTGTCTCTCTCTCCGCAGGACACTGGCTGCAGACCTGTATGATCACTGAGACCCTAGCTGAAGAGACAACTTGAGGTTTCCAGGGATGTCCAATGTGAAGATGCTGTGACCTTTTCACATAAAAAGACCCTGAAATCAGAAAACGGTGACTTTATCCTGCCAACAGGAACTCGAGTTCTCTAATACTAGCTCCAGGAAAGCAAAGTTGTCAAAGTATTTTCCCTCTAGGACTTATGGTCCCAAGGGAGCAACTTCAGGTAGGTCAGTCAACCTTTCTTCCTCCACGACAGAAGGAATTTTGGGGGTCATCTGATCTGCTCCTCCTTTTACCCAGAGGCCTCTAGATCCAGCTGGAAGGCGGAAACAGAGAGATCCCAAAATCGATTTCCTTGCACTGTTTTGAAGGTGTAAGTCAACTTTCTCAGCACCAGATACTGAATGAGGAGCATAATAAATAAGCCTAAAAGTGATAGGTCTTTTAGACCCATCTGCCATAGCAATCGTCTATGCGTAAACCGTGCAAACAGAATGCACTAAAGAACCTTCTAAGGAAACAACAGGTCAAGATTTTCTGATCTTTAATAGATCTCTTACTATGCATAACGGCATTGATGAATCTCTAAAAGATGCAAACAAGCACAAGTACTCAGAGCACTGCTGCTGTCCCCACGGACCGATGACAAGTGCGTTGGGAGGGAGGGCTGAGGGTGAGAGCAGACCCTGCCCACCTAACAGGCTGACAGTATTACGATAGCCTGGTGGCGCGTTTTCAAGAAAGCTAGAAAGAGAACCCTAGAAAAATGTTTATTTATACTAGGCACTGACAGCCATCAGACTTCGATACTACAGTTTAAACTTGCAACAGACAAGAGTTGAGGAGAAGTATCTGTCAAAAGGACTTCTGTTTCCCCCTTTAAATAAATCCCCTTGGGGTCCTTTTCAACTCTATAGTTCTAAAAACTACAGACTTAATCTATCCTGACCTCTGACAACCGTTATTTACACCTTTGCTATTATTCAAAAAGGAAATGTGGATCTAGCCACGTGGACTGTTCTCAGTTTAAGTTCTACGCTTCCGATTTAGCACGACCTGGACAAAAATTTCATTCATTCGTTCTTTCCAGATTTTTTATTCAGGCACAAGGTTCTATGGGTAAAGCACATGATTTATCTAAACTTACAGTCATTGAAAAGCGCCTTACAAAGGTAGAATAATCCAGTAAAGGATCAGGGCTTGTGAAGAGAGAACGGAACCCTGTTACAGCATGCTAGATGTCATTATATAAACGACGTGGTCAATCACAGTGTCACCTGTGTGTGGCTCCCAGAACAAAATGGACCGGAATTGTGTTCTCTAAAAAGATGGCAAATTATTGCACCAAATGTTCGACTGGCAAGCCCTTCCAGGTGCTACTGTTTGCAAGCCTCGTCCCAGGTACTAACCAGAAAAGTTGGTACCGGGTTTTAGTCACATGTACAGCAGCAAGATCAAACTCTTGATTTATCCTGTGCAACTGAAAAATCACTTCATTTTCATCCAATGACCTCCATACTTCTAATATTCAGCAATTTTAAGATACCAAGCGCAATACCTATGCTTGCTTGCGGTTGACAGAAACAGGAGTGGTAATTAACATAAATCTCTCTAATCTCTGTGAACCAATAGCACCCAGGAATCCCTACGACCGAGTCTTAGGAGACTCAGAAAGCGTCCTTGGTCTACTGGTAAAATTTAAGGAAGACATTTCCTGAGTGCCTTGTGATGACGTGACACACTAGTTTTTGGTTGGCTGACATTTTTCTAGCTCTACTATCCACCTCCTTACTTCTAGAAAGTTACGGAAAGCTTTGTGCAGGAAAGGCTTTCCCGAGGTTAGAAGACTAAGAAAAGTGGACCATTCTGCTGACACTTCCTGTCTCCTTCCTTTACTCTTTTTTTTTTTTTTCCCAAGGCCATTAAACTGGATAGTATTTCCATCAAGAGGAAGGCTTATGGCTGTCAATCTTTTGTAAAATACTTCATCAGAAAACTCTAAGGTGTTTCTCCGAGACATTCTCTTCCCTGTCCACTTCTGTTGGAGTGATGCTGTTAGCAGCAGGGCTAAGGTTACAGGAACCTGGATGGGACTGAGAATGTAGGTAAACCACGTCGACACGTCAATGCGGAAGAAAGTAAAGCATCACGTCAATCACAGAGGGCGAACAGAAAAAGCGTTGTGCTCCACCTTTGGAAAGGGCGCCTGGTTGCTTTCACGGTACCAGAAATCCTCTATCCCTGCTCATCAAATGCCATGTTTAAAAACGGAAAGCTCAGCTTCTAATCCAAGAAAATGTCATTCAACCAAATAAGAAACTCCATGGTGTTGAACCCACAAAGCTCCAAATAATCTTGGTTCCTTTCTATACTCTTGACATTAAAGACACCAGAAATGCCATCTGCAGTGCCCCTTTGCTTACACCTGTCCTGTCACCATAAGGAAGCATGGAGACAATGACCAAAACCCACGAACACAGGGCTGTGACGTTTCTTTCTAAACTATTCAAACACTTCCAAGCCTGAAAGCCTATTACCTACTTAAATACAGAGAAACGTATAAGCACTAAAAAGGGAAATATACAGGCCTCCATCCGGTGCCACTAGCAAATGAAAACACGCAAGCAATACGTTCTTCTGGCTCTAACTATTGTTTCGGTGAAATACTAAGTTTAAAGGGAGACGTTCATTTGAAATAATCATTTTATGTAGAGAATTCTGGAAGACCTGAGAGCTTTCTTGAGGTCACGTGCTGACTAAATAACATACCCTTGGTTTAAAGAAAAGCATTTAAATGGGATTTAGTCTGCCTCTAAGCTGAGTTCACTGTCATCCTAGAACCACCTCTGCAACTCGGAGGTAAAGGTTTGCTATAAACGCTGGAACAGTCTTTGCCTCTGCCCTTTAACCTGGCCCCCCAATACCTGCAGTCCGCTGTGGGAGGCGTGGCCGGGATCACCTCTGACAAGGGTTATTCTACTTTGGCCAAGTCATTCTTATAGCCTTTCTCTCTCTCCCTCATCTTGAAGCTGTCACTTGATGAGGAAACTGCTCTCCCTCAAAAAGCAGGCGTTGCTTGAATGGCAAAAAGAATACACACACATGCAGTTATGACAGGACAGGGGTCGTATGGAATGGACTGTGGAAAGTGGGGGAGGAATAAACTTTATTGGCCGCAGAAGCGATGATTGAGGGAACCAGGGGGAGGACCTCGGGGAAAGGATGGACACGGCAGGAAAACGCAAATGGAATGATTTAAAACGTGCAAGTACACTTCATGACCTCCGCCACTCAGCTCCGGGCTGGGGAAGTACCGTGAAACCAAGACTAAAGTGGGCTTCACTCTGGAGTTGCCGCTAAGGGGACCGGTTTTAGCATTAGTAAGTCACCGTTTCGTTCTGTCTGGTTAGTGCACACAAGGGTTCCGTCCTGGGCTGCGGCCTGACCCGCCAGCGCTCAGAAGGCATGCTCGTGACGACCTCGCACACTTTCCAGCTCCCCACCTCCAGTGGCGGCCAGCGTCTCCAGCCTGCTCAGGCGCTCGAGGCTTCTTCCAAGGACTTCTTCCAGCCGGCCGCGCAGCACCTGGGCCCCTTCCAGCTCCGCCTGCAGGGCGCGGTCTCTCTCAGAGCTGGTTAAACATGCCACACGGGAGGAAAACGGGTTAGCCATCAACTGCGATGAGTCTGCACAGGCTCCCCAAGAGCCGCCGACGGCCCTCCGGGCCACCGGGCTTTCTACGGCCGCTGCCCTCCAGGCCACGGGGAACGCACGCCGCCTCATCGCGGGGCTGCGTGCACTGCGCGGAGGGGGGCAGGGCCTGCTCCTTCCTTCCCAGCGCGTCCCCTTATCCGCGATTCTCGTGACACTACAGTTCCTGAGACTGATCTCATACCCCACAGCTCAAAAAAGAGCCATTTCATTCTTTGACTAAGAGCGTTAGTTTCTGAAAAAACCCAAATTCAGGAAAACCTATGAGCTAACCGCAGCCACGCTGCAGCTGGCGGGACGGCTACGGAAGCACCTGTTCTGTCACCTGCGAACCAGACCGGACAGTGCCCTGAACAGGGAGCCGGTCACGGAGCCTCTAAAAAGTATCACAATCGCGTGGTCTACAGTACCTGCCCTCTGCCTTCACCTTCTTGAGGTAGCAAGAAAAAAAAGTTTAAGCCCAACAATAAACCGGAAGAAACTGAATAGTAAAAGGGTAAAAATCGGGAAAGAGAAAAAGAGGCTGAGAGGGAAGACAAAATGAAAAATGAAGGGGGGGGATAAAACGAATCAGAATGATGTAATATACACGACCCCGAATCAGGGGGCAGAGCATGTGGATTACTCATCACGATGGCTTTCGGCGACCCAGGGGTGGCGTCAGCCGCCATGACCCCCCGGGCCTGCAGCGGAGGGAGGCGAGGACACAGACACACGCTGCGCATGGGCTGCACGCGAGGCGTCGCTTCAGACGCCCGGCAGGCCCGCTCACCTGGGCCCGCGGCAACGAGCACGGCTCCGCTCGGGCTCAGAGCAATCGCACACCGAGGACCAGCGGGCAGCCCCAGTCCTGCCCCTGCTCGCTCCCTCTCGCCTCCCTCTCGCCTCCCGCGCATCACAAGCACCTGCGCTCAGTGAGGACGACGCGGAGCACGGCGCGGCCGCGCGTTTACCTCTCGGGATGGGCGTGAAACTTCACCAGGCTGCTGTAGAGCTGCCGCTCCGCTTGCAGGGCCTCGTTGAGCCGACTCCGTTCGTCCACCAGTCCTTCCAGCGCCAACAGCAACTGGGGGAGGGAGAAAGCAACGCGGGATGGAGACACGAGGCGTGCGGCCGGTCCGTCCTGAGACCGAAAGGCCGTACTAGCACGTGCCATGGCTAAAAACACGCACTAGCTCGTTACCTAACTAAGCTTTCTACAGCATTCTAGTTTTCAAATCAATCTCACTTGCATTATTTTTTAAAAACTCTGTAAGGCAGAAATCAGACATGGAAGCAAGGAGAACAAAGAGGAGAGGGAAGCCAGAAGCACGGGAAAGAGGCTGAGAGAAAGGAGTGGCAGGGAGAGGAAGGGCGAGAGGGGAGCGTGGAAAAGGAATGCCTAGCGGTCTTCATGCATGCATTCATTCATGCATTCATGCATCCGTTCATTCATTCAGTGGATAAATATTTACTGAGCCCCTTCTACGTGCCAGCCTCCGGTCTAGGGACGAGCTTACTATCTAGCTAGTCGGGGGAAAAGATGATCATCGATCACATCCGTCACTGTGAGCTATAAGAAATGCCATAAGGAAGATGAGCTGTTCGTGTGTAACCAGCAGATCTGTTTACGTGAACTGGCGGAGCTGAAAGCCAGACTGGAGTGAGGTAGGTAAGCAGCGAGTGAAGGAGATGGTGATAATGGAGACAGGCAATATAGATGAGCAGGCCTTTCTGAAACGCCCGGCTTGGAAAAGCAAGGTTAGACATGGGGCAGGATCTACAAAAGAATCTGGGGCAGAGGCAGACTTTTTCCTTTTTCTTTTTTTTTCTTAAATTGGGACAATTCTGAACGTGGTTCATCTTTTCCTTTGTTTAGTTCGCACTAAGAATCAGGTTTGTATTCTGATAACCTACTTGCTGTCTTCGGTTTCCTGAAGCTTCCTGACACTGCGATTCTACTGAAGCGACTTTTTCCCGAAGAAGTAAGACTTCCTGGGTCAGGCGTTCCATAGCCGGTACGTCTTCGGGATCAACCAGCTGCATCTGCAGGTCCTGGAAGTCAGAAGACAAGACTGGTAATAAAGGCACCACGCGGCGAAGGGGCGAGCGCTCCTAAAATAGTGTCCCACACTTTCAGGCAGGACGCTGATCAGCCACGTGAAGGCAACGATACTCTCTATGTAGCCTCAGCAACTCTGACGCAAGTCAAAGTGACCGTGGTCACATCAAGAGGCTCAATCGAACAGCGTATCACAGAAGCGACAAGCACCAGCCCAGGGACGCGGCCACGCAGGGGCTGTCCGCAGGCGCCCTCGGCGTGCTCTGCGCCTAAGGACTTCGGACGGTCCTTAAGAAGCAGCCGGACGGACCTTTATGAGGTCTTCTTTGATCTGCACGGTCCGGGTCAGGGACTCCAGGTCGGCCGCCTGCACCTGCAGCTCCTCCTCCTGCAGCGCCATCATGGACTGCAGCGCGGAGAGCTCCATCTGCGGGCAGAAGGGTCCACGTCAGCGGGCAGGGCAAGCGCACCTACCACACGTACGTTCCGACGACGAGGCGGACGCTTTTGCACGCCGCCCCACCGCAGCCGGCAACGCAAGTGAGAACTGGAGCCTGAACGACGCTCCACTGGGTCGGTCGCACGGATAAACCGTGCAGCGCGACAGCAGAGGGTGTTGTGGGGGTGGAGGGAGGCACAAAGGGGGTTCACTGATGTCCTCCAGTCTGGTTAACACTGTAACAACGTCACGCTTGTTTAATTAATGAATTTTTTACGATACCTGAACAGGTGGTCTTGTACCATTAGCAGATGCAAGAATAGATGAAGTTTTTCTTTATATGAGTATTTCAGCTAACAAATTTAAAAAACGATAGAAAAACCTCCACTTTGCACCCCTTAGTGAATTGACGGATACAGGCATCCAGCATCAACAGCTGCTGACATCACAAGAGACCACAGAACATTACACGCCCCCCGATGGAAGAACTCGCCACCACCTATGAAGAAGTGCCACCAAACATTAGCACTGTGTGCCCTAAACGTCCAGTCTTGTATCTTCCATGTCTCCTCACCATGAGAAATGAGAAATATTTGATTATAACAAAGTTCACGGATAATCCTGAGGAAGAAACACAATCGGAGCATGACAAAGGTCTGCGATCAGACACGCGTGGGTTGTAAATCGCAGCATAATCTCCCTGACAAGGCATTTAAACTGAGCTTCAGTGTCCTCCATTGTAAAGTGGGGACATCGTCTACTTTTCAGGGCTACCTGAGAGTAGAGAAAATGTATTTAAAGTGCCCGGAACATGGCAGGCAATCAATCAGTGGATGCAAACTACCATCACTGCTACTATGGCCTCAAGACAGTAGGCCAGATGTTAGAAATCCGGGAACCTCTCCATGGCTTTTGGTAAATATGTGACATTAGAGAGAAGGTAACGATGTATCTAGTGCTCTGAACTGAGAAGCTGGCAGCTGATTAAGGACACACGAAGGTAAGCAACAGAGCTAAATAGAATCCACTCAAATATTCATTTACAGTCATTATAATTTCATAATCCTGAAGAAAGGCCAAACTAAAAAGTAACATTACTCTGAACTGAATATATATGAGAAAAACTGGAAGGGCATGTGGAAACTAAAATATTTGACATGAATAACCAGATAACAGCTAGGGCAGAAGCAAAAGAAAAGGGGGTTGGAACTAGGAGATTTTGAAAACTGGTATTTTTTTAAAAAGTGCACAATTTCATATCCTCAAAACTTTAGTCATATAGCCTGAGGCTGCTAGTAAGGAGACACACGGTATGAAAAGAGGAATTACGAGGTCTGATGAGATAATCTCATCACAAATACGACCACGGGTGTTGTGCTATGGATTGGACTAAGGCAAAGCTAACTGGTCTACCAGCGCCTGTAACGCCCGGCGGTGGCCCTAACACTCCTTCCGCATCAGCGCTGGACACACGACTACCGCACAGGGAGGCAGAGGGGAAGCTTCCGAAGGCTGAGAGGCCTCTTCTGAGAGAACGGAGGGAAACTTAGCGCCAGAAATGGAGCGTAAGGACGGGGAACTCTCTGCTCCAGGAAATGACTGAAGAAAGCATTCTGAGTCACCAAAGACCCGAGCTTAAATCTTAGCTTTGGCATTTGCTGGTTATAATACTGCCCCCCACTTCCACGTTTCAAATAGTCAGCATTTCAGCTTCATCTCTAACACAGGACCAACACCTCCTACTGTGCATGGAGTTCTAAGTATTAGTGCTAATTTACGTACCCAGTACAGTACGTTGCATAGAACAAGTACTCAATAAACATCATTGATTATTCTCAAATTATGCCATTAGATCTATCAAAACCGATTTTGATAGCTCTCATGGCCTAATTCTAAGCAGCGGTTATACAGAACTTCATTTATTCACAAGTACTTCACCATTATTTTATTCCGGTTAGCAAAGGGCAGAGAAAGCTGTGTGACTTCAGCTCTTAAAAAGCCTTAACGGTCCCCATTTGTAAGAACAAGAGTATCTTGGAGAGATAATGTGTATATAAAGTGATTTATATTTTTCTCCAGAAAAAAAAAAAAAGGCATACCTGGTATTTGGACCCAGACGTTATACTTGGAGAACTGTGCTCTTTTAAATAATAATCATTTTGGAAGAAAAAACAGGAATTTAGAAATTGGGTGTGACTAAAGCACTCACTCGACTTTCTCTTTCTTTTTTGGCCATGAGTTCCAGTTCCTCTTTGGCGGTGCTCAGTTCCTTTTCCAGCCCCGCGACTGCGTCCGAGTCCCCTGAAAAGGAAAACCAGGGCTAGTTTTACTCACGAGTGACACGATGGGATCCCTGCTGCCTCATTTCTGAGGATTTACTCTGAGGATAAAAAATTAAAAAACATAAATGCACAGGTTGTTCTTTGCAGCATCATTGGTAAAAGCAAAATACTCCAAGTCGCATAAATGCCTATAAAAAGAAGACTGAGTAAATCACAGTGCGTCCACATAAAGGTTAGATTTCCTGTGTGAAGTTACATTGCAATTGCAAATGTCAGCAGTTGTTAAGTAGGAGAATGCCCTGTTCTCAGGAAATACATAATGAAGAATTTAGGGGCAAAGTGTCATGATGTCTGCAAGTAATTTTTAAATGGTTCAGAAAAGAATATGTATGTGTGTACATACAAAGAAATAACACAAACGTGGCAAAATGTTAACAACTGGTGAACCTTAGTAAAAATGAATAGGGGTATTCCAGGTACTATTTTTAACACTTTCTATAGGTATGAAGTTTGCAAAATACAAAACTGGGGGAAGTTACTTTTTAAAAAAAGGGAAAAATAGGCAGTAAATTAAACAAATCGAGTGTTCTTTACTCTTCAGCTAACATATTTTTCCTATGAAAAATATGACTACTTGTATGACCTATGTATGGAATTCTAGAATACCCTGCACTATAACACAGACACTTACTTTTTACACTCTTAATATTAAAAAATCCTGAGTCATTTCTCTAAGTCTGCAAACTTTCTTCTCGTGGGACTACAGTCCCCACTTCACTCGTCCTGGCAAGTCCCTCCTTCTGGAAGGGCAATGTCCTCCTAGAAACTACCCCAGGTGCCAACATGCTGTTCTGCGAAAGTCACACTCTAATCCCAGTTTCCACCGGGATTCTGCTCCCGCCATGCACAGAATTGGGTTGTTTTTAGGGAGTTCGAGGCCTACGACCATCCCTTGGATGGAGCTGAGCGTGGCAAATAACTCAGTGCACACTGCCTGCCTCTCCCGACACTGGTATGTAGGTGATGTCAAGTGCCAGTATCCTCGGCCTTCTGAAAAGATCTCCGGGAGGAGGTGGCAGGCCCGCGGTCCTGCCATGCAGGTTTGGAAGCTCTGCCTCCTGCATCTGAAGCCCCGCGAGGCTGTCTGAGGAGGAAATATAGGACGCAGCTTTCCCGGGCCACAATGTGGGCCCGGAGCAGTAACATCGACTCAAGGTGAGGGCAGTCTCCGGGAACAGATGTGCCTCGCCCTCTCGGGGGAATCCAAACTTGTTTTTCCATCACGGAAGGAAGGGAAGAGTGTCTTGGCCAAACCTACTAACAGAATTCTAGGAAGAAAAGATAGACGTCCCTTGAAAAAATGAAACCCGATACTTACCTAAGGAGGGCCTGGGCAAGCTGGCATCCCCTTTGGCAGTCAGCAAACTGCTATCACCTCTGGAGGGTAAATGCACTGAACCCTAAAAATGGGAAGAGTTGGGGGACTTAGGAAGATGCAGTGACCGTGACAAGGACTTGGGGATGTTCTCGCACGACACAGCAGTAAAATGATCAAACTTATGCTTCAAATATGCAAAGCAGGTGCCGTCGGCACGAGTATCTGCACAAGTCCGTAGCTCTTACTTGGTCGATCTGCTCCCCAAGACGGGGGCTGATGCAGGTGACTTCAGCTGGCTGGTTAGAGATGAGTGCTCGGGACACCGTGAAGTCCTTCCCTCCTAGATACTGGCGCAGGGCCTGTAATTCTGAAGTTCTTTCCATGAGGGCTTGCACCATCCTTTCTGCAGCAGCCTAGTAAAGAAATCAAACATAACATTAGAAGGATGCTCTAACAAAACAGACTTTGTGTTCTGATGTCATTTGTTAGAAGCCAACTGTTTATGAAGCCAGAGGGACCCTAAAAAATAGGTTCTTTGCTTTCAGTTTATAGGTAAAAACATAGTCGACAAGTGGAAGAAAAGTCTCTCAGGCAGAATATTGGAAAAACTGAATGTAACAAAACTATTAAAGATAAAACAATCTGAAATTGGTTCTGCTAGAAGTGAGCCAGACTGAAGTGTTAGGATTCTGGTTTGGACTAGGGATCAGAGATGCTTTCTTCACTCTGGGACACGTGCCTTTGGCCTGGACGTTCTTTGCCCTGACACTTGTTTGGTTTGTGCCCTTCGGGTCTCTGCCACCAGTGATCTTATCAAACTGGCCTTCTCCACACCGATTGTCAAGACAGTGCTCTCTTCTCTGCTCCCAATTCCTCTTGTTGTGCTAAATTTATCTAATGTATATTTCCTGTCTCTCCCTCTCCCTCTCCCAGCTGGACGTAAATTTCCTCAGGGCGGGTACTGTGAATCCCCAGGACCCAGCACAGTGTCCAGCACGAAGGAAGCACTTAGTACATATTTACTGAATGAATGGATTACACAGAAACTCTTGCATCGGATCACACGATCAGGAGAATCTGAACCTCAAAACCACCAAACCCAGTTGATTTCACTTCGAATCCCATAGTTTTCTAACATGGATGATGGAATTAAAAAAAAGATCCAGAACATTATTTGTGACTATCACTACATAAAAGTCTGTATTTCATCAGGAAATCTGGAAATAATGAACTAAGGTGAAAATTACTGGGGTTGTAAGATAATGAATTGAAACTCCGTTAACTGTATCACAGCACCAACTGCCCCTGAGAAGAATTACTACTATTTCCAATGAGAAGTTGGACTCCTGTTATAATTTCTAACAGAAATAAGAGAATAGCTTTCCATTTTTAATAAATAATATTTGGGTGACTTAGGGATTTAAACATAACCATGTTAGAGGTAGCAATACATTATTAATTTGCCTTAATAAAAAAAATCTCTGTAAAAATTACAGTATAAAACAAAATGAATAACATATAAGCTCTCTTGCATCACGTGTGCACCCTGCCTGGCTTGGCATTCTCTTCCTAGCAGTGCTGTTCTGGGCAGTGCTCCTCCAAGTGTGGTCCATGGACCAGCAGCATCACCATCACCCGGAAGCTTGTTAGACACGCAAATTCATGAGTCTCCCCCATCTACCCCCTAATTTCTATCTCTGAGATGAGCCTGGGAATCCATGTCTTTAAAAAGCTATCGAGGGGGTTCTTCTGCATGTAAAAGGTGAGAAGCAGACTTAGAAGAATGCAGCCATTACTCCTCTCGTGCTGGGACTCTTCTGTCACCTCCGTCACCTCCGAGGCCCCATTACTTTACCACCAGCAGCGTACGGTATTTCTTTCTGAGATGTAATAAGACTAATTCTTTCAAATAACAAAGGGGTTAAAAAAGAAAACTCATATAAAGACTTATTAGGCTCTTGCCAGAGACTTAAATAACTCGCAAAGGTTTTGTCAGGT